>OMNW01007901.1:10357-28788 GCA_900303245.1 Selene dorsalis
TTTCTAGACAGGAATAAATCAAAATTCACACAATGAAGAAGCAGCAGCAGTCTCCCCACACCCACTGACCCCCCACCTGCCCTCCTCCCCCTCCAAGCTCCTGTTATTAAACTGTAATTTTAGAAAATGGCGAGTCTCATTGTGGGGACACAAGCTTGTTTCATCACACTTAAATTTTTGGCATATTAATCCATGTTTTTTCCATCCACCCGCAGAGCGCCGTCATTAGTTTAACCCTGAGGCAGGAA
This sequence comes from Selene dorsalis, assembly GCA_900303245.1. Taxonomy (NCBI): domain Eukaryota; kingdom Metazoa; phylum Chordata; class Actinopteri; order Carangiformes; family Carangidae; genus Selene; species Selene dorsalis. The sequence continues at coordinate 10,606 of OMNW01007901.1, forward strand.
GATGACCGCACTAAACATGACTTTAGTTTTCTGCTCGTGTCTGTCGTGTCTGAAAATAATGGAAAGTCTCCACTCTGGTATACATATATATAAAATTATGGAAATGTGGCAGAAATGTTTCAGCAGAGTGCAACAATGTTTTCCATAAAACATTATGAATATAATACAAACACATACACAAACTGAGCACATACATACATGCATAAGAAACTGTTAGAGACAGAACAGGAGAATAAAACGAAGACAAATCACACTTTTACAGTGTTTGACCTTCAAAGGCAGATTCACCAGCAAGATTTTCTGTCACTTCTGACATGTCTGTGCATTTTTTTAAAATCCTACAGATAAGAAAACATTACCATAGTTACCTGATACCTGGTTGCATCAGATTAACATATGAAAATGCTTTAAAGGTCTACAGGAAATAGCAAGAATATGCAATCACGTTTTTTCAGTACCAGTGGCTTGCTCCTTGGTCATCACACAAGTCATTCAGCAAGAAGCACAACTTGAATGTAGCCTTGTGAGAAGGAAAAATTATCGACTATTCAGAAAAGAACACATAACTTTTTCACTACCAGCATGGTGACAAATTGTATTCACCTCAGTGAAATAATGAAAAAAGCATCAAATATAGACCATGTAGCAGAGCAAACAATTGTGGCAAAGCATCTTCAAAGGGCACAATCGAAACCTAAAGGCGGTATTAGAAAGGTAATTAACACCAAAGATAGAAGACAAGATAAGGCAGGTCTTCCAGGTCGATTTGTTTAAAATTCAGATTATACTTGGAATGAGAGAGAAAGACTCTCTTAACACTCTTAGTTGCCAAAGGCAACCTATAAGGCACGTTTAATTAATTTAACATTAAGATGCAAAAGCGAGCAAATTTAGAAATGACCAGGGCATGAAGATAATAAGTGTAGGAACAGCATGCGTGGAAAACATCTAATTGGGGAGATCATTTGTGTTTGCTGCTGGGTAATTCCTTGTAGCAATTAGTGCATGGGACTCTCCATGTGGCGAATTTGTTGGTGAGATTACAATCCGATCCATGCTTCCCAGACACATATGTAATGCATCTAAGTGGCTGCGTGATGTTCGCTCAGTCCCGGGTAGGAAAGTTACAAACAAAACCCAGAAATAAAAAGAGGCAGAGGAGCGGCGTGAGGCCTTCCAGAGCAGGTGGCGGAGCCCTCCAGATGCTGCAGAGAAGCAGCGAAGCAGATAATGTCCTGCCTAGATTACCTCAGGGAACCCGATTACAGCGGAGCGTCCTCATCTGGGTCAGCTCCAAGCCGGTTCTGCAGGGATCAGCTGTTCTCGCTGTCGTCCTGCTGTCCTCAGCTGTCTCTCACCTGCTCGTGACCCGTTTGGTTGCGCTGACACAGTCTCAGCAGACGTGATATACGCCGATGTACCTGCCGTACAGCGACAGCCATATTTGCAAGTTTATAGACACCACAGCTATTGTTTTGAATACATTTGCATAAAGATGCTTCTCACAAGGCGTGGAAGGTTTGCTGAACAGGCCTAGCCCCAAGAGGTCAGAGGGCCCATGGGCCACAGCCTCTGTTTGAAGTGAGCGTGGATCTTTGTTGCTGGAAAGTCAATCAAACAACTACAAAGAGAAACAGAGTGACTACAAAGAGATGAAACTTTGTTTCTTGTTCAGCGTGCATCATTTGTTGCTTCTCATCTCTTTCAATCTGGGCTATGTAGCAGCAGTGGGGGGCCTTTTATATGTTCGTACCCTCAGGCGGGCTGTCTCATTGTCTGTCCACGTTCACAAAGCAGTTCAAGACGGCAGTCAGAGGTCTAAAAACTTAAATAGAGTCACATCATGTCAGCCAGCATAGTGGTGTTTACTGTGCAAAGAGAAGACATGCACAAAGAGAATCAGATACAAGATCACTGAGACGTGCAAAAGCAACTGCACATCTACACAATCTCTCATTTGAGTAGTCAGTATTAAATACATATATGTATGTGTACAGTATATACAGTATGCATCTCTACATGCAGAAATAATCTGAATGGACAGATCAGATAGAAGGAGATGTCGCTGAGACCCAGCAAAAGAAAGAGATTTCAGCACAGAGGCATCTTGACTCACATACTCACCAGGTTCATGACCTCAATTTTCAGTGTCTGCCAGTAGGAAAGCGCAGGTGCACTCAAGTAGAGATGGCTAGCTAGCTAGCTAGCTATTGAGTTTGTGTACCCCCGAGGGCAAAAACATGTCCACCGAGCAAACCTTTTATGTTTTTCTCCACAAACGGTTCACTCAGGGGTAGCGAGGGACTGTCGGTGATGGCAAAAATGTATTCCCCTCCACATTCAAACTTTGATTGAGCCTGACAGGGGATCCTTAACTGACTACAGCATATGGGCAGGCTTTGGGCTTTTCATCTGGGCAGTTATTTAGATATTTTAGGCCTTTGTAGTTGTTTTGTGTTGCAGAAACGGGTAGAAAACTATACACATGTTTGTCATTTTCTTTCTTTATCACACTTTATCACCATCTCAGCTCGTGGTTTACCCATATATGACATACAGTGAGGGCCAGGACATATGGGATAATCCTCACTGTGTATTTGTGTGTGTGCTCATGTGCCCTGAACTGGTTTGCTGGACTGAGATTAAGAATGGCAAATGTCTGTCTGATTACACTTGGGCTAGAGAAGCCCTCTGAGCTAAATCAGAGTTTAAGAAGGAAAAAAAAAAAAAAAAAAAAACACAAAAACATCTGTCTCGCTAAAATGTGGCCTAACTCGCCAGTGTGCTTATGGGTAAAAATAGAATTTCCATCATTTAATTCCCCACTTAGCCTCAAAAAGCATCTTCTCCTGAAACATTAATAGCTTGTTGACATCGCACAGCAAGCCACAGTCTATCAGGTGGCGTGTGTAAATAAGGCTTCATTCTTCATATTGATTTTTTCTCCAAGTTTTGACATCAGAGGAAATCAAGGAGCTCATTGCTGTGTGTTCTTGCAGATCCCAAGGGCTATTACAGCTTTTATTTCTGTTTCCATCCACTTTCTCTAATAAACATCACTCACTAACGCTCAATGCTCATCACTGGGCAAAGACGTGGCTTTTCACCTTGTTTATTGAGAATCTAAAAATATATATAGAAACATATATATTTATCTTCAATTTATTATAAAGCACCTGTCGTCTTCTTATAACCCGGTGTTCTAATATTGGAGGATATTGACTTTGCTTAAGTATTAACTCCCCAGCCTCATAATGGTAGTTTGTGTTCCACAGGATTTTGTTTATTACTCATGTTTGGGACATTTTGGTGGTGGTAACAGTTTTTATGCTGCAGCCCCCTGTAATTTTGAAGCAGAGTACGCAATTAACAAGAAAGTTATTATTTGTATTAAAGTTAGATTTATAAAGAAATAAAATCCAAATAATTCACATTTGAAGAAGCAAGAATTAGAAGAATATCATTGGATCTCTAATTTTGGTTTTTAATTTTTTTCTCATTTGCTCAGATCCAATCAGTTGTACCATTGGTTGACTTCTGAGATGGGCAGACACAGACGCTTAGGTCTAGAATCACGGCCAAAAACGACAACCACCAACAAGAAGTTTAGTTTAGTTTCAAGTCAATCAAATGCTGACTTTATTAGTAATGTTAAACGTATAGTATGAAAACTAGTGTTTGCATAAATGAAACAAATTCATTACCTCATTTTAACCCTGGGCCTGGAACAGCACAGCCAAGTGCCGTGGGAATATGTTTTCAAAAATTAGCTCCGCATTTTGGAGACTGCACCCATATTTCTGGGTGAGAGTTATACTAGTTAGCTTATATAAGCATAAAGACTGGAAACTGGGGGAAAACAGCTAACCTGACTCTATTCACAGGTGATACATTTCACCCACTAGCACCTCTAAGGCAGATGTGAAGTATAAAAACAACATTTTTTTGTTTTGTGGATTTCATACCAAGTAAAGCTAAACAGATCTAAGTGGCCCCTTTTATCCTGACTGATACAATATGAGAGTGATATCATTAGGCTACTGTCATCTACCTCTCCACATGAGAGATGAGTGTATTTTCTAAAAAGTGATGTACTATTCCTTTTAGAGCATGTTGCCCCCACTTTAACAGCATATACTTACAAAAACTGGACTGCTTTGTTCACCTCACCCTTACGCCAAGTTCACTTTAAAATTCAAAATATGTCTAACAAAACAAACAAGTGAGTGTATTAAAAGGGGCATTTACTGAAGCAGATATTTCCTTGTTTGAATACTAGATTACTGAAAAATAAAGTTCAAGTAATGTATCACAACAGTACTTGAGAACTAAAATATCACACTCGCTTTTCAGGGTCCATCCAAAAGTCCAATACTGTTGTGACCAGATAAAAAAGAAAGGCTTGTTCATATTTTATTTATTGTTTGTATTTGTATTTATTATCTTTTTTTCTTTTTTTTTTTAGCATTTTCGTTTTCCAGTGTGACATGGAACTGACTACAAAGAAAATCCATTTCTGTCAGTTCCTGACAAGCCATTGGCTGATGGTGAATGTATTTATCACTGGTAGATGTAAAGTCATGCGAGCTGACAGCTCTGTACTGCAGGTAGAGCCACAGTTTTTGTTTGTATGTCTTGAATGAGCGAGGACATCTGCTGAGGTCTCTCCTTATTTTACATTAAGAAATACACCTGTCAGTGACATCATCAGGGAATATAAACATAATTAAGTAATCAAGCAGACACATTACATATGTAAATGACATTAATTACAGACATGGGTTTGAAATATTCATTCAAATTAGTCACATCATTTAGGCAAGGATCCTTTCCCAGTGAGTGTAATCATTGAACTAATTAGGTCAGTCAATGCAAGTTGAGACAATTTGAAACGCAATTTCAGTTTCCAATTAATTCTTCACAAAGCGAGTGAAACTAATACAGGACGCAAATGTGCAAAGCAATGGTTGGGACAGAAGAAGAAACCAACAGCCCTGAGCAGACTGAGGCCAGGACCAGGAGAAATTTGACCATAAGAGCCGAAGCTCAGCTGTCATTATTTCTGACAATTTATGGGTCAGGGTGTGTGTTTGCCGAGCGGACTGTCTGTATGGATTTTAGACATATCTCAGAGCACTGTTCAGCGCTGTAGAGCTGAACAGGGTCAGATGAAAGCCAAACGCTCTTTCACCTTTCCCATACAAAACAAACCACCAAGGAGAGTCCACAACCAGCTGGGGAGAGCACACTAAACACACACTGGCTTCTGGACACAAATAATCATTTGCATATTTAACTTTTCCAAACCTTGAAATGGAAATGTGAATAAGATATTTAGATATTTTAGTATTCAATGCTAAATAGCACCAGATTACTCAGTTTTAAACACACAGAGGGCACTGTACTGTAAGTGTTAAAGTTATACATTATTTATTTCTTTTATATATTGCTCATAAATGCTAAATAGGGTTACATGTGTTTCCAGCTATACATATATACTGAATAAGTGTTTTACCATAATTTCTAAAATGTTAATTAGTGCAAAAAATTGGGTTTTCTTTTTGCTGTATCTTCTCAAGTTTGCAAGTTTACAATAGTGTGAGCATACTGATGAGGCTACATGATGAGAGACGCTCTAAGTGTCAGCATGTAGGCTACATGATAATGATAGGGATTTAAATAAGTATGTAGCAAGTTTAAATAAGTTTGACAATTAAAAAAAACTTTTTTATTCTCATCAAGTCAGTAGCTATGTCGTGGATGGGTTAAAATTCTCTGTATACATGTCATTGGTGTGTCTATGCTGCCAACATGAATAAGGCTAGATAAAGATAAAATGTACGGGACGTGTGTCTGACAGTTGTTCATAATAAAGGTCGGGGGCCGTGAAAATCATGGGAGTTTCCCAACAGAAACAGCAAAGCGAGGAGGGTGCGGGGAGATTACCTTGAAATACGGGAGACTCCCAGGAAGGACTGTAATGTTGGCAGGTATGCCTCAGTGGCCTCCTGCACTTTCTTTGCCCTCCATTTCTTCACCTGGTTCCACCTCATTCTCAGTTTCCACCTGCCCATCTCTCCATCCACAGAGATCCCACCAGAAGCCTCCAGAGAGACAGGTGCTTTGTCCATTCATTCGGTAATTACATTCCGCTGCCAGGTCTTTGCAGGCTGATTATTTAGCTGTCTGTCTCTTTCTCTTTATCTACTGGCAAGAACCTTTCTTCCGTGTTAGCTCTGCTCCAGGACAGCGGCACATCCCCAGATAAGACTCGCATCCAGTAGCATCATCCTGACTGTGACGAACAATGAAAGGAGTTCAAAATGATTGACCTGCCAGATTTCGGGGTTTACTTTAGCTGCCATCCATGGAGCGAAAAATAATCATCAATTTTATCACAAATGACAAACTAATCCAAACTGTTTAACTGCTTTGTACACAATGAATTTATTAGTGCAATACAGCATTGGAAGAATCTAAACAGCAGCATATGGAGGAATGCTTGTTGTCGAGCAATTAATCAAGCTCTGTAGCCTATACGATCATAATACAAATGTTTTCTATGGAAAGTTAGTTCTCAGAGAAATGGGAACAAAGGCCTTGGGGCATTATTTCTTGCCTTTGCCTTTTTTATGTCTTTTATGTCACAGCATCACCAGCTGTTATTGCAGATGGGCACAAGGAGCAACCAGTTCAGCTCTATCCATTTCCTATGCACACATAAGCAGCTGCGTATAGCCTCTCTCTGTGTCAGTGTCTGCCCCTCTCACCTGCTCCCTGGCTTCAGCCGACTCATCTTAGCTGATTCCCCCTTCCTCCCTTCCTCCCTTCCTTCCTTCCTTTCTTCCTTTGTGGAGGACCCCATCTTTATTACTCTTTGATTTTGGCACACAGACACCGTTAGCATCAAGTGGTGCTGAGAGAAGCGGTGCAGGTGCGACAGGAGGTGTTGAAGAGGTTTAAAAGTGGCTTAGAGATTTAGCAAGGTGTAACGGCAAGGGGGAGGGAAGGTTGGAGGTGATGTCGCTGCTATTCACAAATTACCAGGATCAATGTTTAAAGAACACATTATGTCTTTTATGCATATTCTACCAAAGTGGGCACAGGCGGTAAACATCCAGTTGTCCAGGCAATAACTACCAAACAGCTGCACTATATCAGACAGCCAGTGCATTAACCTGTCTTGTTACTCACCACTGTGGTTGTAATGAGAAGCAGTAGGTGGAAACTCCACATGAATATTAGGAAAAATGAAAGGACAAAAAAATCTTACTTTTACAGTCAGTCTCACTGTGTTGCCAAAGTTGTTTTACTTTTACTGTGGCTATTGGTGTCCAGTAAGTTTTGGCCTCCACGTGTCTCTGTTCAGCCACTTGGGGTAAAGTGCGCGAGTGGGAGAAGGTCACCTTACTAATATTTGTTCTGGCTGCAGCCTCTCGGTGGAACAGAACAAATGCTTTGCACTCAACAAAACTGAAGGAGTTGTTTAATCAATTTCAATTCAGAAGCTCTGCAAGATGTCTCTGAGCTGGCAGCTGATGGAAGGCCGTAGCATGCGGTTTAGATAAGGAGTGGAGAGACTGGCCGTAAGGATGAGAGACATTGGTACAAGCTGCAGCACAATAACTTGTTCTTTTTCATTCAAAGCAAAAATAATTCTTGTTCAGAGTTCTTTTGAAAGTGAAGAAAACTGTTGTGCCAATTCATACTTTCAAATCAACACAGCCTTGTTCTTCAAGAAACTAAGCAGGACTCTCAGTTTAGAGGCAGAGACAGGCTGCCACTAGCAGAGGTGTAAAGGCCTGTCTGATAGTTTACTGTGGCTTTATGTCAAGTTAGCTTTGCTAAGCTTGAAGACTGGAAATGGGACAAAGAGCAAGCTTGACTCTGTCCATAGCCTACATCTTTACAGACTACTATCTTATGCGACAGTTGTTAAAACGTAGTTCCCTTCTTAAGCTCCCGTTTTTTTGTGGATTAAACCAATCAGCTGTTGCATTTTGATTGATTAAGGCTACAACCAGCTTTTAGTTAGCTAATGCTAGCATAACATCACTGCAGTGGCCAACCCAAAGAGTTGAAGCTGGGCTTTTGTTAGATACATAAATACATGCTGAACTATAACGGTGCCGGTTGACAGATGTTAATTTTGGACAAAGCCGAGCTAGCTCTTTCCCACTGTTTCCAGTCTTTGTGCAATGCTAAGCTAATCATTTCTGCTTGCTGTTTCCCAAAAGGTCCAACTATTATTAAAAGTTTGTTATTTGAGAATAATGATGAGAGGTTTAAGACAGGACTCACTTCCAGGGAAGAAACACAAACAACTTTCAGTAGCTTTGGGGGGAAAAAAGAAAACAAAGAAGTAGGAGAGTGCTGAAGTGAGAAAAATATGTAAATGCAAATGGGACAGGAGGAGGGAAAGGTTGAAAACAGTGATTCTTTTCTGATTTTCTTTTATGACTTATTCCATTAGATGTGGTGGTGGTGAAAATCAACTGAAAAGCCCTTAAATGCAGGGGTTGTTAGGCTGGAGAGCAGTAGGAAGGAATAATTCAGATAAACTGGAGGGTCATTACATTTTCTGAGTGCTATGTGGATACTGACTAGACAACTCTATTACCCAGGGCAGTGTAATATAGCCAAGAGCAGGTCCAAAAATATGCCACAAGGCTTGCTGGGATTGGGCCTGCCTTCCATGTATCTAGAGATGAACCTCACAACGTTAATTTGAACATGTTGTATTTTAGTATTTACACAGCCTATCTTTTGTTTATTATTAAATGTAGGCCTTATATTTTATTTAGTTATGTAGTTAGCTTAACACCACAATATTTTCAAATAAAAAAATGAAAATTAATTTAATTAATAAGTATTAGTGTTCAAGAATTTAACTGTGTATACAAAATTCAAAAAGAACATGAAATTAATCCTGAAGGGTATATATCTGATTTCAGCTCAGCCTGGGTTTGATAATCATGTCCTGTAGAAAGACATTTTTGTCTCTACAGGGAAGCTGAGCTGGACTCTCCTTTAAACCCATTTGTTTATATCTGTAGAAAGGCTTTTCTTTGAGCTGATGTTTTCTCCAACTCTCCCTGTTGATACTGAATTTCCTTTCCTAGTAGTGTATTAATTCTATTCTGTCCCATGGTGCACCAGGATGGCATCACTGTTTTCCAGCAATGCAAAAACTTGGTAACGCTCAGCTGTGCTGGTGAGTGGTTTGAATACAAGTTTAAGAGGAAGTTTAATGCAACACAGACTCACAGGCTTACATGATCAGTTCACACAACTTCGCACTTCACACACTTCAAGAAAAGTGAGTCTGACAGCTATAAACTTTAGCTGTGATTAGATCTAAAATTGCAAAATCAATGACTATAAACTGGTCTTTCATCATAAGCCCAGTTTAATTAGATCAATTTGTCTGTTTCACATCAGGTCAATAAAATTATCTACTGTAGTTCTCACATTTTTGAAGATGCTTCAGAAATTTTATCTATCAGCACTGATCCGCGTCTGAATCTGACCGTTAGAATTAAAAACTACGTACTGATAATTCCAAGTGTGTACAAAGACATCAAGTTAGATTTTGTATCCCAATTTGTTGTTTTGAATCTTAATCTCTGTCATGTTTACAGTGCCCCTCATGAAAAAGATTATGCAACCTGACTTTGAGTCACCTGGTTGTTGATGAGCACATTACTAGGGACAAAGTGTGATTCAGGAGCCTCCTGTTCATTTCTTCCAGACTAGAGAAGTAACTCTGCATCGACATGTGCTGATTCATGATAGTCGGTGCACACACTGATCCACACTCACCCGCAGCAGCACATCTTGCTCATCTCAGTTATAAAATCCAATAAAATATCCCGTCACTCCAGGAGAGTGTGAAGGAATTTTCTTTCTTTTGTTAGTATCAGATCTATGAATGTTATAAGTCGGCCCTAAAAACTGTGAATGTCTAGGATAGCTGTGAAGATACCGATAGGGTCCAGCTGGCCTACTCTCAGCCGAGAGTTGTCATAGCAACCAAGGTCACAGTACAAACCCTATGCTCGTAAAGATATAATAAACTGAGTCTCCAGATGGGAGAGTAAACAGTCATAATAAGAGAATAAAGTAAATGCTCATAACGCATGGTCAGAAGTCATACAGTTGTCCCCCTGGAGAGAATGGAGGTATTATGTACAACAGACAATTTTATATAATAGGCTCCAGTTATAACATATAATGTGCTTAGAAATCACGTTTTTCATATCTTTCTTCAAGTCATGGTTGAAAAATCACGTTTGTGCTCGACACAAAAAGCTCCACTCTGTTATATAACTTTGAATGTTTGACCTCATGCTGTGTAGCCTCATGTGCAGCATCACACCAACCTCTCAAAACAGACTAAATGAGTATTCATTGTATGTGTACTGATGCATATTTTACCATTCTGATCAGAAATGACAATCCTGCGGCCCATTTGTAACTTCTACAGGAGCTCATTTCACTGACAAAACTGCCCCTGATGTGAGGCAAAAACAACAACAACAAAAAATGTTATGCTCTGCTGAATCATATTGTCACAAGTTGAAAATCAGCACATTAAAGGCAGCAGAAATTCCTAATGTCAATTCTCAAGATGGTTTTTCCAAGGCCTCGCTGCCTCCTGATTGAGATCTTTGCCAGAGTCATAGTAATGTGTCAGCATCTGCCATCATCTGATCCGGATGAATCTGTTTAGAGATCCCTTTTTTGTGCAGTTAACTACTGCATATGGGCCGCCAGGAGACTTGTTTATTTATAGACCGGCTACTGCACTGATTGTATTTTGAGTGATTCAGTAAGTGTTGAGAAATTTGGAGAAACTTTGCAGGGCTTTGAGACATCAGCCTCGGAAAGGTCAGCAGAAATTAGAGGAGTAGGAGGGAAACTTAACCTTTCCCTGGGTTGACTGACAGAGAGACAGAAGTGGCTTGATTGCAGCCATTGTGTACTCTTGTGTTTGATGATAATTACACATCCTGTTGTTTGCGGCATAAATATTTCATGAGCTCCTATCGTGGTTTTAGTGGTTTTCACTGTCCTATAGCAGAAAATGACCGTAATATATCTCCAAGCGTGTGTTGCTAAGTTTGTTGCAGATAACTAATGATCTTCTAGTTTGTGACCTTTTACCGTGACTTTCTCCCACTTTGGTAACTAATTTAGCTGTAGCCTGATGGAAATTATCAGCCTCTTCCAACTGCTGTGCTGAAAATGTGTCACTTTACATATTGTTGTTGAGAGTTAGGGGAGAGGACCAATACCAGTTTCTTATGGTTTCACAAGATAAAAGCAGAGAATTGACTGGAATCAGAGAAACAATTAGCCTGTCTTTAATTCAAAATTAAAAACCACTTGTACCTTACTTAACACCTGGAAATTGCATGTATCTTCTTTGTTTAACATTTACACAAGCATAAATGTAAATATGACATTTACTACTTGAGGACTAATTGCCAGGACTTCATTATTTCAACAAGACTTGCAAGAATTTGTTACAGCTCATGACTTGTTATAGAGCTGCAACTTATTTGTTTTTATTTATTTTATTTAAAAGACATAAATCTGAACACATCCAGGTTAGTTGTTTCCCCTGGCTCCAGTCTTTACACTAAGCTAACTGAAGGTAGGCTAATTAAATCCTGGCTTTCACCCCATGCGAGTGGTGTTCATCCTCTTATGTAATGCTTGCCAATAGGGTGAATGAGCAGATTTACCAAATACAAAATACTACTCCTTTAACACCCAAACCATTAGTCAATTTTAATTCAAGAATGAAGTCATTGTAGTAAATTCTAATTCACGTTTCATTTGTAATGTCTGAGGCGTCTCGGATTTAAACCGAAGGGAAAGGAGTAAGCAGTGGTTTTATGTGGAGTTACTTTATGTGCTGTGTTAATGCACAAGAGAGTAACTACAGCGATTTTACAGGCTGTGACATCTACAGAACTATTAGTATGCTGTAACCAGGAAACAGGAAGTGACAGGAGATTACACAATCAAATCCAAAACCAAACCAAAAAGCAATTATGAACACTTTAAAGAACAGACCACAATGTTTCATATGTCAAGGTGACTGTAATATTTATTGTCACCTTGTCAAATATCAGACCTGCATTAAAATTCATGTTGCAAATATTCAAAAGGATGTCGAATGACTGCAGTATTATTTTACTTTCTACACATCACTCACTAAGTCTGTGAACACAGGACAGTTGCAGTCGGCTACTTAGAGAAACTCTGAACCCAGACTGGCAGCAGCATCAGTTTCTGCCTCCTCCCTGTTGTTCAAACAGATTTTTTTTTTGCACCAGCTACTTGAGATGTGTGTCTGCTACACAGTATACAATGAATAGTAAACCTGACCCAGCAGCACAAAACCAGCAGACTTCAGCACTCATATTGATTACCAGTGGAGGGATAAAGAATGTAGCATCTGGGGACACAGTTGGGGTTTGATGAACATACCCTCTTCGGTCACTGGTGGGTCAGTTCAGCTGAACATTAAGAATGTCTCTCTTTCTGATTTCATTGTGCAGTTCAGCAGAGATACTGTTTTTCAAAACATCCCTGAGAAGAAGTGATTTCACTGCCATCCATTTTTGAAACTGTTGAAAACAGTGATACAGTGGTTTAAAAATGGCAGTTTATCCACTTTGGTAGTCTGTTTAGTAGCAAATCTAGTAGAGACACAGAGGGGGTTATAGCATGGTGATGACTCTTTAGGGCCCAGCTTTCCATATGTTTGATGTGCAAGCACCAGTGTTGCGTTAATGTTTGTAATGACCTAGTCAGGTAGTTTATACTCAGATCATGCCCTTATTTCAATTTCACCAACAAAACTGACCGTTGTGTGTCTCTGCCAAGCAGCTAAATTGAAATTAACATGTATGCTTGCAGGTATGGTCAAAAATGTGTTTTGTTACACTGACCTTGACCTTTGACCTTTTACCGCCAAATCAGTCCATCTTTGAGTAAGTGTTGTAAATTTAAATAATTGCAAGAATGAAAGGTGGTCTTGAGCTTGATCAGAATCAAGATGCCAAAAAACTTGTTCAGTAAACAACAAGAACCCAAGTAATATGTCCTTGAGTCCAAGTGTACATTTGTACCAAATTTGAATAAATTATTTTGAAGTGTTGTTGATAAATCATGTCCAAGAACAGGTTGGATGCACATGAAAGATGAACAACCAGAAAAAATAACAAATAAAAAAAGACATAAAATATAGAAATACAGTTTGATATTCACTATTTCCCCAACTAAGCCCTAACTCTAACCCAATGACACACTTGAACAGTCCAATAATACACCATGACCCCAAAAATCAGTTTCAAACTCCAGTCTGGCCTTTCTCAGAACTGCTGCCAGTCACTCTTTATTGCAAATACTCAGCCATACTTTAAAAGTGATTTACACATGAAGTGATTCACTTTTTATGTTTATTGATTACATCTGAGTTATATATTCATGTAATGCCAATATGAGACCAAATATACTCTGAGTGGATTATATAAATACCATAATATGGCTGTTGTTAAAGGCTGTATTGTGCTTGAGTGACACACTTTATTGAGCATATACAAGCACTGTGAATGAAATGAATAATAAGCATGTTTATGTGCCCACTCTTGTTCCAGTTAGGAGACATCCTGTTCATAATAATACCCAGGACAGAGCATGTTTAGCTATCTGTGATAATTAGATTGATTGTCATACATCCTCAGGTTATAACTATTGTGTCTGCACAGTCTGAGCTTTTGCAGTATTCAAAGATAAGTATGTTTCAGTTTGGATCTGCTTGAAAGAAAAGGGAAGGAAAGCTTAGACCAGGAGCTCAGCTCCTCTGAATCTAGTTTGAGCACAAACTAGGAGTGATGCAAACCTTCCATCACAAGGAAAAGCTAAAACCGAAAACAGAGGCGCATATAAAAAAGAGTTGAAAGCACACTGGGCCACAAACAAGGTCAGCAGAAAAAAATAGATCCAAAACACATCTGAATTTCACACAAAACCAAAATCACACCTCTCTAATTCCCGTGCCTAATCGGCTTTCCTTTTGAAAAGTATAAGTAAAGCAAAGGGAGTTTGGTCGTTTGCAATCCAACAACCAAGGCAATAAAGGCTGGATAATTTAAGACCTGCAAAGCAACGCTGTCGGTGTAGTGAATATTTCTGTAACCATTCCACTGCAGGCAAGAGTGAAATCTATCAGATGCAGACTCAGAGGAGCCATTTAAAGGCTGAGAAACATGAAGACTGAAAAAATAGAAAACATTTTAATGCTAAAGAGGCCATATACTGTATGTCAACCTGGAGGCTGAATGGGTACTGCGACAATAATCTGCTGCTTACAGCTCTGTTACAACTCTCAACAACTGCCATAAAATCAATACCCTGGCATTTTTCCCACTCGCCTCCCGGCCTAGTCCATGTGACCGGGACGCAACCTGGAGATGTGACATCATATGGAAGAAGGCAACAAAAGTGAGCAGGTGTCCTCCAACACATCGTCATCCAGCCGGGAGTCATGGGTCACATCCTCCACTGATATTAACACAGAGGAGCCTGTCCTGCAGTGAGAAATGATTGACTGATTGACAGACTGCTGTCGAAACAATAAGCATCCTATCAGATTTTTTTTTATCACCCCTTCATTATACCCAGAGGGAAAAAAAATATCATGCAGGAAATCCATGTTTAAAAATCAGTCTATCTTGAAGATATTTATGTATTAAATCACCTTAAGAGAAAATACATCACGCCCTTAAGCGCCTCTGAGATTCAGTTTATGTGCGTTTCACTTTATATTTAAATGTAACATTGGGGAAGAACTAGAACCAGAGCCAGAGTTAGTTAAAGAAAGAAATGTATTCATAAGGAGGGAGTGGAGATGGAAGCCAGTGATAAAGGAGGTTAACTGAGAGGAGAACCAGGGCAAACGAATGCTGTTAAATCAAAGATCCACATAAGATGACACTAGATCACCCAGAGTTTTAAACCAGCTCTCCAAGCTAAAGCTAAAAGATAATAAAAACTCTGAATACATTTGGGACCAAAAAAAAAAAAAAAGGTGGTGTAGTCACCTCTAGTCTTTTCTGATCGGGCTCAGACTCAGGTAACCAGTACCCCATAACGCAATCTTAGCCAGTATTCTTGCTTGCTACTTGGGTTTTGTACAAATGGCATTGCGTCTATTGGTGGGCTTCGACCAAGTGCTGCTGCAATAACAACGCGGTGAGCGAGGAAGGAGGGGATGCCTCCAGTGGCTGCAGCCAATCCTGCCTCAGAATATCCTGAATATAGTCACTGAGTATGTTAAATCCAAAGTGGCTAAACTAAAGGAAAACACTTTTTGTTATTTTATTCACAGGGTTCTGAAAGTGACATTCAATTTCAGTCAGAGTATTTTTCATCATACCCTCTTTCATCTCCTGTCTATTACACCCAAATAAACTTTCATCAATAAGCTCCCGGGTGAGTCATTAGTAGGAGGAGAAAGCCATTACATGTCTTCTGCATACTGAATAACACAGCCAGTGTTTTGTCATTAAAACGTCCGTAACCAAGATGCACCATTACTGAGTGGATTCAGCAGGATACTCCATATTCTCAGTGAATGCAGCTGAGTCATTCCGGTGTTGCATTTAGTTGTTTCATAACCAAAACAAAGGCATTTAAATGCTGCAGATCTTTATGCCAAAATGCCTGCTCACATCTTCCAGGATGTAATCTGAACTGACAGCAATGTCAGAAAAGACACGTTAACAACACTTGTTTTTGTCCCATGTTTTTTCTCGCCTGTCTTGGACACAGTTGCTACGTCCATTTTAAGCTTTACTCCACTCTAAAACCTTTCCCCAAGCAACAGTACCCATTTCTGCAGGTGACAGACAAAACTACTGCCAGTATCTAAGGTGAGCTGGAATCAGATAGACTTCAAGTCACTGCTGACAAAGTCACATTTGTTGCACTGTGTTTCCATGTGACACACATCGGAATCTGACAAAGTGCGGCTCCAAGTATTTTTTTCCTTTCCCTTACCATTCATTAGAAGGCATCATATTGTTGTCACTGGAGAAGGAGAGGAAAAAAACTCTCTTGCCGCAGTTTGCTCATGTTGTCGCTGTCTTTTGAAATAAACACCATGCTGCTGTCATGAGTGATAGACTTGAAAATGTATGTCATGTAGCCAAGGACTTCAGATGACTAACTTGGAAGACAGACAATAGGCTGAGCCAGTGAGCAGTGAAAAATATGCTGTATTTCAAAAGTATAAATAACCTAAACTCCATCACCTACTTGTGCTCATGGCTAATTCTGTGCCAAGCTTTTAGCTGATAAGATGCTGTTTTGAAACTGGCAATGGTCATGTGTTGGTGTACTGGTACTGGCAGTATTTTTTATTTTTTTTTGTATTAAAAATGATTTCAGTTAATAGGTGTGATATAAAAAAATGATCATTTGAAATTGACAAAGTTACGGAAAATAATCATGACACTATTTGATAACCAGAAACTACTCCGTGCGTTGGTGGTGCAATAAGAAGCGTACACATTCAGCAGTATGATGACTTTAAACTGAAAGCCAAAGTTAACACACATGGTTGGTGCCTGCTGTTATTCTCAATCCCAAGGCTTTTTCGTTTTTTTTAAGGTGCCCCATGAGAAAAGAGGAGCCACAATTCTTAGTACTGCTACTTACCTGAAACTCCTAAATGGGAGACCCTTTAGCCATGGCACATACAATAAACCAGTGGTTCTCCAACCTTCTCACACCAAAGACCCGTAAAGTGAGAAGAAAGTGTCTGAAACCCAGGACCAGTATAATCATACATTCTGTTACTGTGTTAATTATGGATGGAAGTATATAGTGAGTTAGAGGGACCTGGGGAAATCACTGAACACTTTATAATCAATAATGTCTGATAGTGTTTGTTCTGCAAATCCTTTAAAATACATATTGTTCATTTATTTGTTTGTTCCTTTAAATATAAATTTGACTTGTGGTGCTAAAATCCTACATCTAGAGAATGGACTGCAACATTATTTTTAATGACCTACTCTCCACTAGAAACCGGCCTTCACATGTTAAGCTAAGCCCACTATGGTGATTACACACAACTGTGCAGCGAGTGAGCCGACCCTAAAGCACTGCAGTCGGATGGAGCTGTTGGTATATAATGCAGAGGCTTGTGGACGGGTGCAGTGCAGTAGGTATCAGTAATGATTTAACGGAGAGGAAGGAGCAGAGGTGATGGAGGGAAAAACATCAGGCCTGTCTATGCTGTACTTCCGAGCTCCTCGGAGAGATGGGAGGCGGTAAACACTAAGCCGCCTGCAGCTCTGTCACACATATTATTGGGTTAGCTATGAAGGGAACCCAGGCTTAATCCTCTTCAACTCTGTGAGGCAAAGCAGGGAATCAGCATGAACTGGTTATCATATGACATTGTTTATAGTTTTATTTAAGTGAAACTACAACTTTTGCGAGCGCACAAACGGCACCGTGATTTTTAGGTGATTTATTTTGCGGTGATTACAGGATTGCAAAGCGGTGCGTTGAGAGGCAGGAGACAGAATCCACAAGGGAGGCTTATTATTGTGTAATACTTGTTATTACTCCACCAGCACGACAAATTAACAGGATTCACTCTTCCATGAAAAAGCTGTTTATCTGTGTATTTTAAACTCCCCAGGGTTGGTGTGGCGAGGCAAAAAAAAAAAAAAAAACGCCCCATCTGTCATCAGTTTCCCCCACAATTCTTTGATCATTTTGTGACCTCTCTCCACTCCTTCTCTGCCCTCCTCTGCTGCAGTAGTTTATTCACATGACAATTCATCCGGCGCTCTATCAGCATTAATAATACTATCTGACAGATATTGTATAAGGCTGAGTACGAGGTGTCACTCACAGCAACAAACAAGTGAGGAAATGGATGATGTGATAAGGGTTGAGAGGGAGATAGAGACAGAGGGATGAGGATCAAAGGTTTAGCAGTTCACTTCACCTTAAGTTATTTTAGTATTTGACAGATATAGAGCCCCTAATCCTCCTGGATAAGATTTCATGTGTCACCATTTTTTTCAGCAGAGCAGGAAACCATTTTTTTTATCATTATTTACAGATATTTGTTTTTTAAGGTGAAGC
>OMNW01007902.1:10404-21946 GCA_900303245.1 Selene dorsalis
TCTGATGGTGCAATTTCAGCATGTGAGCCAGATCATTGCACACATCCCAATGCAAAGGGCCTGCAAGCTCTCATTTCTGTTCATTACATCGCCTCTACTGTTGGATTATTCAATGAATTTACAACCTCCTTATGTCATTCATTTTTGGCAAACAGTCATTTAAGCGTAAATGTATGAGATACCTAAAATTGTATTATTGTGGCAACACTGTACTCCTTGTCTTGCTGTTGACATTTGGGATGGAATTAGGTTGGTGAAGACCATTACATACAGTTTTATTTATATGTTAATTCCTTTGTTGCATGCCTAAAGGCATGGACATAGATTAAGTGAGTGTGTTTCAAATATCATTTGGGACAATAGCTATGCAAACTCAATAATGTAAATGTGATTAAGGCTTGGGTTAATCTTGTAAATGTGATGAAATGAGCTCAAGTGAAGTAGGTCCTACCACTTTGCTGGCCACTGTTGGAGTAAGACTGCCCCCTTCTGGCTGTAAGCAGTTCAAATAAACCATGGTACTCACAGTGGAAGTAATAACAAATAATAAAGTATAAGAGTGAAATGTGCCATACATAACTTTTCCGGTGTTAAAGTGAAGTGTCCATCTCCTGCCCCACAGACACAACACCAAAGCATCAGTCACAGTCCAGTCTGGGTCAGAAGGGAACGCCAAACTCTGCATCTAAAACCAAAGACAAAGTGAATAAACGGAATGAGAGAGGAGAGACTCGGCTGCACAGAGCAGCAATCCGTGGAGAGGTACGCCGCATCAAGGAGCTCATCAGCGAGGGAGCTGATGTGAATGTAAAAGACTTTGCAGGTGAGAATCTCTTTTATGGACAATCTTCCACTGTGTACATGACGCAGTGTATATTTATTCTTACGCTGAGCACACTTCACTCACACAATTATTCTTCTCGTCTTTAGGCTGGACTGCATTGCATGAAGCGTGCAATAGGGGGTACTATGATGTGGCCAAGCAGCTGCTGGCAGCCGGAGCAGAGGTCAACACCAAGGGTCTGGATGATGACACCCCTCTACACGATGCATCCAACAATGGACATTTCAAGGTAAAGAAAAAAGTGCATAGTCAGTAAATGCAGCTCAAATCTGAAGGGACTGAAGGTACTCTATACCATATATTTTAATATTTCTAATTCTGAATAGAACCAGGTATTAGTTGCTTTCAAGCATATGAGTAAATAGTGATTGTGCTTAAGAACTTGGTTGACTTGGCAATACCTATAGTAACAGGTGGCAACAGCAAATGCAGTTTAGTCTCAAAAGTCTCAAATTTTCTGGGGGAAGCAAAACACATTTGATTTTATGCTGGACAACAGCAGAGTGTGCAGACATCAGGGCTCAGTGAAAGGAGCTGTTTATCTGGCTGAGAAGTTGGAGATGTGCACACTGTGGTTTGCAGCTCCAACACTTGCTGTAGCGGCCCCTCTGCTTCCTATAATAAAAGTCAACTATGAGCCGCAGCAGTAGGAAATGTTCTGTTTGCATTCGCAGCAGCTCAATAGGGCATTTCTTTCCTGGGAATATGGTGCAGACACCCAGTTTCGCAATGTAAAGATATTGCAATATTTTCATCAGAGGACCAGAGGCTCAATCGCCCACTCACAGATGGATTCTGACTTAACAAACATTTACTTGAATATAAATCTTTGAAGTTGCCACTTTAACCACCCCCCACAAAAAAAACAAAACCATGGTAATATTACCTCTTGTGAAACTTATATCAATCAAATGTTTTTGTCTCAGGTGGTGAAGCTGCTTTTACGGTATGGAGGGGATCCACGTCAAAGCAACAGGAGAGGTGAAACACCGCTGAAGGTTGCCAACTCTCCAACGATGCTGAATCTGTTGCTGGGGAAAGGCACTTACACTTCAAGTGAAGAAAGTTCATCAGGTGTGTAAAAGAGTCACCCAAATAAATCATTTAAAATGTACTTATTCATGTAAATGTGGATGTTACCATTTCAATAAATTGTGTTTTAATTGGACGTCTCTTTCTTTTCCCCCCACAGAATCTTCAGAAGAGGAGGATGCCCCCTCGTTTGCCCCTTCCAGCTCTGTCGATGGCAATAACACAGACTCTGAGTTTGAGAAGGGCCTGAAGTTGAAAGGGAAAACCGTAGACCCTCCTAAATCTGCTGTCACGCCCGTCAAAGACGAATACGAATTTGATGAGGACGATGAGGAGGAACGTGTCCCCCCTGTGGACGACAAGCACCTCTTGAAAAAAGACTTCCGCAAGGATTCGATCAGCAAGACCAACAGCTTCATCTCCATACCCAAGATGGAGGTCAAAACCTATTCCAAAAGCAACTCGCTCACACCAAAGAAAACTGTCAGGCGGATCATCTCTGACAGTAACAGTTCAGACGAGGACGATAGGACGTTGTGTTTCACGCCAGCGCCTACGCCACGGCAACAAGCCCAGCAAACAAATACCAAGGCCAGAGACTCTGGGAGCATGAGCTCTAAACAACAGAAAGACAAGAATAAAGTCAAAAAGAAGCGGAAGAAGGAGAGCAAGAACAACGTCAGTAAAGAAGTCAGGTTCGGCAAAGTCAATGACAAATTCTGTACATCAGACTCTGATTGTGGAGATATGGAGAGTGAGGATGACAAGGGCTCAAATAGTATAAAGGACTCTTCTGCACAGAGCCTGAAAGAATCTCCCGGCTTTAACGCATCCTCCTCCTCTTCCCATGGAAACTTGAACTCCCAGAAACAAGCACCGTCATTAGCAGAACAACATCCAAAGCAGTGGAGGACCGATGGATGGAAGACAGTGTCATCTCCGACATGGGACTCGGATGTCAGTTCTCTGTCGGATTCGGTCAGAACGAGACTGTCCAGTGAGTCTGACTACTCCTCTGCTGATTCAAGTGTAGAGTCAATAAAACAAGTGAAGAGGAAAGCACAGGAGAACAAAAAGAAGAATAACAACACGCACAGTAACACAGTAGACAAGAAAAATTCAGAGATCTATAAAACCCCCAGTGCAGACAGTGCGGTCTCCAAAACTGATGTAGATGGCAAAGTGCTGAAAAAGCATAAAGTGAAGCACAAGCACAAAAATAAGGAGAAGGACAAAGCTCCCAGTCTAGTGCTTAATCAAGATATGAACGAGAAATTTGTCAAGAGCTATTCTTTTGATTTTGATGATTCAAGGCAGAAGTCCCTAATTGTTGAGTCTGAATCACCGTCTGAGAGCAAAGTCAAGCTATCCAAACACGAAAAAGACCATTCAAAAAAGGAGGACAGGCTATCGAAAAGCAAATCGGAGGATAAGGATTGGTCGTCTGGCAAAGACCTGCATCGAACGGCAAAAGAAGAGAAAAATAAGAAAACTAAGGACTCCACCAAGGACAAGACAAATAAGGAGGAGAGGGAAAAGCCTGTAAAATCTGACAAAGACAGAAACGTCAAAGAGAAAGAGAAACCCAAGGAGGATAAACAAAAAGTTCACAAAGAGGAGAAGAAGAAAAAGTCCAAGGAGAAGTCTTCCTCTAAGGCAGACCGAAAAAGTGAACAAAAGGAGGAGAAGCATCTAAAAGTGGACAAGGAGAAAAACACCAAGGAGGAGAAAGAGAAATGTAAAAAAGACAAAGCACCGAAGGAAGAGTCTGAGTATGAAGGATACGACGTCAACAACCGTTTCCTCAATCTCGAGGACACAAAGCTCAGTGCCTCCGATGACCATCTCGACAGATGGGGCTCCGAGATGTCCTCTGACTCCTCCCTCTATGGAGACGACAGTTGGGATGCTCCTGTTAAAGATTACAAGGAATACAAAGCAAATAATGCTGTTAAACTCATTGTCGAGACTGTTAAGGAAGAGACGAGGCGGAAAGAAAACAAAGTCAAGGACAAGAAATCAGATCATAATGAGAAAAGATCAGACAAAGAAGCCACCTCAAGGAAGAAAGATAAAGACTCCTCTGAAAAGACAAATGAAAAGAAAAAAGACTGGTCAGAAAAACAAAAATTAAACTCAAGCCATTCGGTTGAAAAAGAGAAGAAGCGGAAGGACTCCACAGAACCAGTCAAAGACAAAAAAGACAAAGACTCTCTAGACAACAGTCGAGACCGCAAAGACTCATACGAGTCCATGAAGGAAAGGAAGGACATCAAAATCAAACAGGAGTCTTTAAGAGACGAATATGGCAATGATACTCTGTTCAAAGACATTGACGCAGGCAAATCGTGCGACATCAGAGAAAGAAACCACTCTGGAAAGGAGAAGGAAAAGAAGGGAGACGGGACGGAAAAGCGGGAAAAGACGAAAGCAGATAAGCACAAAGACAAAACAAAAGACAGAGGAGCTGATCAGGAGAAGGAGAAGAGCGAGAAAAGCTCCACAGAAAAACCTGTCAAAGACAAAGACGCAGACCGGGGCACGAAAGACAAGAAGGAGGGAGCCAAAGACAAACATAAAGAGTCTCATGGCAAAGACAAAGATCGAAAAATGTCTTCAGAACAGACTAAGGACAAGAAAGAAAAGGCCTTTCAAGACAAACATGCTGAGAGGGAGAAAGATTTCTTAGAACTAAAGAAAGAAGAGAGAAAAACCGAGAAAATCCGGGAGAAGACGTGGTTGACGATAGCAGACATATTCACCGATGAAAGCGATGACGACGAGGACAGCTACAACGGTGGTGTGCTCGTGTCCGACTCCATCAGAAAAGACTCTACGCCTGATCAGGATGAGCTGGATCATTTCCCCTCGGAAAAAATTAGGAAGTCTTCTGCCGATGCTAAACATAACATGGAGAAGGCAAAAGACAAGGAACACAAAGAAAAGAAGAAGGAAAAGGCCACATTTGACACTGGTAAAGAGAGGAAGGGCTCCCTGGAGAAGCACAACAAAGACAAGAAAGACTCTGTGGATGCGAAACATAAGGAGCGCAAAGACAGAATGTCAGTGGACTCGAACCAAGACAAGAAAAACAAGCAGAAGCTGCTGGACAAAAGGGACACCAGTGAGGAAAAGACAAAAAGCAAATATAAAGACAAGCTGGATCACTCTAAGGAAAGGAAACCCTCCAAAGGCAGTGGTGAGAATGAGAAGTCTCTCTTGGAAAAGTTGGAGGAGGAGGCTATGAATGACTACAAGGATGACTCCAACGACAAGAACAGTGAAATCTCCTCCGATAGTTTCACTGACAGAGGTCATGATCCCGTCCTCGCCGGTTACTATGACTCCATCAGTCTGACTGACGTGTCCGAAGACAGGAGAGACTCTCTGTCCATATCTACGCCCCAGGACAAGTTCAGGGAGAAAGAGAGGCATCGACATTCGTCCTCATCTTCATCCAAGAAAAGCCATGACAAAGAGAAGGAAAAGGTCAAAAAAGACAAAGGAGACAAACGCGACAAGACGGAGGAGATCAGGGAGTCCTACAGTCGCAGAGAAAGCCTCCCGTTTGAGAAAGAGCCCATGCCTTTAGAGGCAGACCCTTACACCTTCCCATACGGAGTAAAGGGAGACGGTGAGGATGACTTTGACAAAACATTGGAATTTGAAAAAGAGATGTCTAAAAAGGACAAAGACAAAGCGAGTGGTGTCATCAGTGACAGGATGAAGGACAAAAAGAAAAAAGAGAAACACAAGGAAAAAATGAAGGAGGAGAAGAACAAGTACATCGATGGCTTTGGGTCATTTAAACACTCCAAAGAGGATGTGAAGTCGAGCTTGAAAGACAGCCCGCAGGTCACCGTCCTGAAAGACAGGTCGAAAGAAGACAGTCCTAAATTTGACATGAAAAAAGAAAGAAATCGGGATACACTGGACAAGGACAACAGAATGGACCACAGTAAATCCAAGATTAAGGACGAAAATGAAAAGATCACTCAGTCCAAAGACACGGTCCGGAAAGATAATCGTCCACGTGAAAAACTGCTGGTGGACGACGATTATCAAATGACCAGTTTTGGTCAGATGTTGAGTCTGAAAGACCAGGAGATCGAAGAGCGCCACAAGAGACACAAAGAAAGGATGAAGCAGATGGAGAAGCTCCGACCCAAGTCAGGGGATCCTAAACTGAAGGACAAAACCAAGTCCACAGAGGAAGTACGGAAAAACCGCAGCGAGCTGTCATCCAAGAAATCCAACAGCCTGGAGTCTGGGCTCAAAGAGAAAAAGCTGAAGGACGTAGGTCTCCCGGCCCAGATGATGTCCCCAGGCAGGAAGTTCCAGCCTTCAGACAGTCAGAACTCAAAGGACTGGCTTGGCGGCCACCAAATGAAGGAGCACCTCCCTGCCTCTCCCAGACCAGATCAAAACAGACCCACTGGTGTCCCCACACCAACGTCTGTCATCTCTGGGCCCAGCTACGAGGAAGTGATGCAGACTCCTCGTACCCCCTCCTGTAGTGCAGAGGATTACCCCGACATTATTCTGGATGCGTTGGACTGTCAGAACTCTTCAGCCATGACGATGTCGATGAACGCCTGCTCCCCATCCTTCTTCGAAAGGTATTTAAACGGACAAATGTGCTTAAGTTTCAACCATAGAAATGTTTTGTTCTCTGAACGTGGTATATTCTTAATGTTTCTCTGTCTCCACCCAGCAGGTACTCAAACTCCCAGAGTTTCCAGGAGGGCACCTGTCCCACCCCTGCGAAGAGCCTCCAGCTGCCACTCGTCAGCCGCTCTGCATCGTCAGACGTCCGCAGGCCTCTGGAGGATGAGTTCAAGGCTGAGGCGGACAAGTTCCTTCGACAGCAGACAGATGCAGAGGCTGATTTTGATCCATCGGCGTCCTCCCAAACTCTAGAGGAGAAGTCAGCAACAGTAGACAGACTGGAGTGCATGTCTTCTCCCTACTTCTCCCCGATGGGCATGTTGTCCCCTCGGCGGGAGCCAGCTCATCCGTCTCCAGATGTGGCAGCACCAGCTCTTGCTAACACTGAGGGTAACGAACACCTTCCTGAAAGTGTATACAGTTTCTTGCCCAAACCTTCCACACCAGTTCACAGGCCAGACCCCCAGGAGCCCTGCTTTGACATTGCTGCACCACCCACTCCAGCTCCTGCTGCTTTGCCTCCCCTGGACATCGATGACATCTCTGAGCCTCACCACAGTGAGCCCAACCTGATCCTCTCAGATCTTCCCTCTGTCACAGAGGAACAGGAGCAGGAAGAAGAGGAAGAAGAAGAGGAGGACGAAGAGGAAGAGGTTGATATGGACGAGAGAGTTGACGGAGATCACTGTGAAGTGGAGGAGCCAGAGCAAACAAGGGAACCATGTTCCTTTTCCCCTCAAGTTGAGGACCCTCTGAGAAAGAGTTGGCCCGCAGAGTCTCCAGACCGACAGGACCCAGAAGTCCACCAGCTGTCCCCCACGCACTCTGCTCCTCACCAGGGAGAGAACTGTTTTGATCACAGTATGGGCTGGAACACAGATATGGACCTCAAATCACCCCACAGGACTTACGGAGAGATTGAAACTGCCGTCTCTAAAATAACCAGTCCTTACTCCCACTCGGACAGCGACATGCAGCACCTGTCTGGACACCCCTCTGTCACTCCTCCCTATGCTACCTGGAATAGGTGGCACAAAGAGGACCCAGAGGACTTTGATGAGCAGAAGGAGGCTGTGGCTGACATCCCCTCTCCAGAGAGGCACGACGCAGCCATGGACGGGGAGCCCAACTATTTAAACACCTCATCGTCCTCTAACAGACTCGAGTCTTTCTTCCAAGACTGCAACAAGCAAACGAGCATAGAGGATAGTCACCAGATGGACACGGAGGCAGAGTGTGTGGAATCAGACAGCAGGCAGAGCACACACAGCTTCACTGCTACCACTGAGAGCCACATGGCTCCAGCTGTGGGCCCTGAGCCCGTGGTGCCCTGGGCCGACCCGTTCTCAGCTGATCCCGATGAACTGGACGACCTGGGACCCTTCTCCTTGCCTGACCTACCGCTGCCAGACAAGTCGGAAGAAGCTGAGCCTCGAGACACTGAACTGGCTGACCACAACAAAACTGTGTCGACTCACATCAGACATACAATCACAGAGAGAGATGATGCAGATGTCATGGAGGTGGACCTACCAAGCATGGCGAAGACACCATGCCCCGCTGCAGACCTAAGTTTAGCAGAACCTACCACACAGGATTTAGTTGTACCATCACCACATGACAACTTCCAGCAGGAAATGGACCCCGAGCCTCAGAGTGTGCCTGTCAGCAGCTCTCTGACTCATCAGCAACTGGATAGAAAAGCCCCCTATGCAGGACCCGATGAATCAGAGCCCAGTATGTTGTATACTAGTGTGAAATCAGATGTCAGTCAGCAACATCACATACAGATCCACTCCCTCACTGAGTCGCTGCAGTTACCCCTTGACTCGGTGTCTGCTGTCAAGTCAGAGGTGAGACAGGAGGAGATGTCTGAGCCTGTAGCAGAAGCTGTGTCCTGCAGTCCTCTTCCTCAGCCCCCAGTGGCAGTCACCCTGTCCAGCACAGTGGAGCTACCAGACACTCAGGAGACCACATCCAAGCTAACACCGGCCACGCTGACCACTGTGTCCGCCACCGTAGATATCCTCAAGAAGGTGGATGAGATCCCTCAACGAATGACCCGCAATCGCGCCAAGAACAATCCCTCTGCTGCTGCTGTCCCTCCTACCTCCAGCGTACTAACCTCGTCTGCCACCGCCACCCCCGTAACAACCAGTCCAGCCGTGAGCATCAACCCAATTCCTACCAGAACTCCAACGCCCACCTCGGCCACCTCCTTCTCTGCTCTGAAGAAAGACAAAGAGTCTGTGCTTAGTGTCTCCTCTACTACTGCATCTAATTCAACCCCGGCAGTGTCCGTGCCTACGCCTGTCACAACCTCTGCATCAGTGGTTCTCAGTAAGACAGCGAAAGGTCGCCCCGTCACAGTGGACGAGGAGGAGTCTCAGACCCAGCCTCCGCGGAAGAGGAAGTTTCCTCGTTCTGCTGGGCAGCAGGTCCAGGTCCAGCTGGTCAACACGGCAATGCAGCAGACCAGGGAGATGATCCAGCAAACTCTGGCTGTGGTAGTAAATGCCATCAAGCTGGATGATATTGAACCTTACCACAGCGACCGCTCAAACCCGTACTTCGAGTACCTGCAGATCAGGAAGAAGATCGAGGAAAAGAGGAAGATTCTGTGCTACATCACCCCACAGGCCCCACAGTGTTACGCTGAGTATGTGACCTACACTGGCTCCTACCTGCTGGATGGCAAACCCCTCAGCAAGCTTCACATCCCTGTGGTAAGTAACCAGTGCTTTACCTTTTTTCCTTGATGATGCAAAAGAGTGAGTTTGTTCAAAGCATTCTTGAATAAATGTCAGATTCTGGTCATTTTGTCAGCTTTTTTTAAAAAGATATCTAGACAATATATTGCTGTATAAATATAAATAAAACATGTGATATGTTTTCTCCTCAGATCGCTCCACCTCCATCGCTATCAGAACCTCTGAAGGAGCTCTTCAGACAACAGGAGGCAGTAAGAGGAAAGCTCAGGTTGCAGCACAGTATAGAGCGGGTAAGAAACACACTCTCTGGACATGTGCATGTTTTGCTTTGGTTTTTTTTCACACATTGGAAGAAACATTTTCTGGGATTATTTTTTATCTGTCACTCACTTAATGCTCATTCACATCCCCGGCTTTAATACATACAGCTACATGCATGTGCACTGAACGATATGAGCACCTCTTTGATAAGAGATCAAAGCGGGTTTTTAATAGAAGTGCTAGTAGGGTCTGCTTACCCCCCCCTCCTCCTCGACCGAGCTACAGAAAACTGCAGACACAAGTTCATTTCATCTCCTTCTAATTAAGTGACAGCCAGTTCAGCAAAGCGTGTAGCAGCTTTGTTGATGAAGAGTCTGTTCTATTAAACTTACCAGCCAGTCCTTTGGTCCAACTTTACATCATTAATTTGTTTCTTTTTTCTCTCTCTTCACAGGAGAAGCTGATAGTTTCATGTGAACAGGAGGTTTTAAGGGTCCATTGCAGAGCAGCCAGGACAATAGCCAATCAGGCTGTGCCTTTCAGTGCCTGCACAATGCTGCTGGACTCTGAAGTATATAATATGCCATCGGAGAGCCAGGTAGGAAATGTGTGAAATGAAATCACATGTAAAGTCAGTTGTAGTATTTTATTAGAAACATTTATGCAGTTATGTAATCAACTTTACAACTTGTGTTTGTTCTCAGGGTGATGAGAACAAATCTGTGAGAGATCGCTTCAACGCTCGTCAGTTCATTTCCTGGATCCAGGACGTGGATGATAAATATGACCGCATGAAGGTAAGTCGGCCCACTGCAGTGATTGATTGAATACAGGTAGTAAAGGCGTCTATACCATGATCTGTGTATATACCAAGCACATTCACGCTTTGCCTTACCCCCCCCTCCCCAGACGTGTTTGTTGATGCGGCAGCAGCACGAGGCAGCGGCGCTCAACGCAGTGCAAAGGATGGAGTGGCAGTTGAAGGTCCAAGAGCTGGACCCAGCGGGGCACAAGTCCCTCTGCGTCAACGAAGTGCCGTCCTTCTACGTGCCAATGGTCGATGTCAATGACGACTTTGTCCTGTTGCCTGCATGACACACCTGTGCTCACAGATAAAGAGCAAAACTTCGTCTGAATCACTTCTTCTCAAAGAGACTTCGTTGAACAGAACGAATGGAAAGGGCTAGCAAGTTTGACAGAGGACTTTAGATAAGAAAAAATTATATTCTATAGAAAAGTAAAGATGAAAAACTTGCTCTCAATTCCCTTCCATGAAGAAGGAAACATGTTTTTACTGGGGAAAAAGAAAATACACAACTTGCACTTTCATCCTCAAAGTTTTTACGCTTTTGTTTGATCAGAGTGCGAGAAGCAGAAACATGTTTTGCTTTGAGGCTCTGACATCGGGGCACAACTCCTCAGTGCTCAGTTACGGTGAGACCGGGGACAGAGATATATTTTCTGCGTTCGTTTTTGGTCCCTGCTTCAGTAGACCCACCATCAACACCACCACCACCACCACTGGGCGGAGGTATCAGAAAAGAGCTCTCCCAGCAGTGTGGTGCCTGAGGAGAAGACTCCCCTGTTGACCCAGGGCTCCTGGTGGGCCAGGAGAACTCCACCGAGTCCAGCGCTGACCCAGAGGAAGTCAACAGAGTTGTGGTGCGTCGTGTGGATCTTCAGTGTGTATCTACCGCAAGACAAGCTGGGAATGGACAGACCAGGAAGCTAGAACCAGCCCGCTGATGGTTTTGGGGCAATGAGATAGTACACCCAGAGGACGCCCTCTCGCTTCCCTGCACCAGGCCTGGCTATACCGTTGTGCAGCAGAGCCTGCAGCAGGTCGGAAACACAGCAGAGGGTTAGCGATGTGTGTGCGAGTCAGGGCCCAGTGTCTGAGAGGAAGAGACTGACCCTGCAGCCTCTCAGCCTGGCTGAACCGAAGAGGACAAGGCACGGATCGCTGAGGACAGACCGGAGTGTTCCTCAGCCGCCCCCGCTTGCTCCGACACAAACACATCAGACC
>OMNW01007903.1:0-16382 GCA_900303245.1 Selene dorsalis
TCCTCAGCTGTGAGTGATTAAGTTGAGCCAGAGGGGCGGGTGGTGGTGGAGGTAGAGGTGGAGGGGTAAGAGGAATGGACAGGGTACTCACTCACTGGCTGAGTAATGGCTTCCAGAGACCCTGGACTCCCTGGCTCTGTGCAGCACAAGAGCTAATCAGGAGTGACGGCTTGGCCCGTTTGGACAGTGTAAAGGCAGCCCCGCTCCTGTCAGGCACAGACATGGACAGCCTTCCCTTTCCTCCCCTCCTGCATCACACCCTCTCCCTTCACCACAGGACCCCCACCACTGGGCTGCTAGTCCCTGCCACAAGCATCTGACGGGGAAATGTTGGTGGGAGATGAACAGAGAGAAGAGGACAGGCAGAAATGAGAGAATAATTCAAGCAGATTTGAGGTTGAGAAAGAGAAGAGGCAGCCAAAGAATAGCGCACAGGGAGATACATGCAAGGCCCATGTACAGTGGGCTGGTTTCGTGTTTGTACGTGCTTGTGTGTCAGGCTGACTGTGTGTGTTTAATGGAACCTCAGAGCAGCTGGGGAAGCCCATCATGTTCATTTAACAGTACAGATCTCAGGCAAAAGCAATACTGAGTGCTCCATGCCTATGTGAGTGTGTGTGTCAGCGTGCGTGCACATGCTGTACGTGTGTGTTCGCGAGCGTTACGATGTGGTCTGCTGATTCGTGCTGTTTCCACGGTGATTGGTTTCCATCACGCGTCCGAGGGCTAAACCATCGACAGTGCTCCCTCCCTCCCTGCGACCTGACTTCTTTTCATTTTTCAATTTCACTTTCATCAACCGCTGCTGCCTGTTTTTTTTTCATTTTTCTATTTCCAGACGATGACAGAAAGTGTGTGAAGTGTGAAATTAGAAAGAGCGTGTGTAAATAATGGCGTGTAACACAGGGAACACACACGTGAACAAACGCGTATGAACACACACGTATGCTATTGCATAAGCCAAGAGACAAAACTCATTACCTTCAAACTGAGCGATGGGAAAAAGTGAACTGAATAAATGGACTTGCCACCAAATGACATAATTACAAACAGAGGATAGTGGCCATTAGTTGATTTTATCAAGAGAGAATTCAGCATATTGTGCAAAACATGCAAAAAAAAGAGCCTGTGTTACTTTAAGGCACCGACTGAGACATTATGAGCAGAGTTTAAGTGTGTTTTTTTGTCCTTTTGGGGTCTCTCTGTGAAGGAGCCCCTGTTCTGCGTTGCTCTTTGGTGCGCGCATACACACACACACACATAAATACACATCTTGTCCCCCCACCTGGGTTTAACTGTCTGACAGAGTGAGATGTTGGCGCGGCGGAGGGTTGGAGAAGGAGGTCAGGGGCGCTAGGGCAGTCAGGTCCCTCAGACGTCCATCAAAATGACAGGTACCCCTGCCTTAAAACTCCCTGACCCACCCCAAACCTACGTTCCCTCCTTTTTGCAGACACACACACATGTGGGAACACACACACACACACACACTCACACAGAAATACCAGGCCTAAAAAGTAGCCCCGCAGCGAAGGAGACCAGCTCTCCGCAATTAGGACATTCTGCGGCCATGAAATCATTCTGAAAATTAGCTCCAGGAAGTGAGAGGAGGGAGACGGAGTCCTAAAGACAGACAAAAAGTAAGGAAAAAAAGGTGAAGTTAGGGGAGGAAGAAAGTGTTCTGGACCTCCTCAGCAGTCAAATGGACGGGCCACATGTGCTGGCAAGACGAGAACGAAAGAATTTAGAATTATCTCAGATAATGACGGCTGTTAAGATTAACAATTAATCCTCTGGCCTCATGACATGTTAGATTTGGATCTAGTGAAATGACTCTGAGAGGTGTTAAAGGGCTCCAACAAGGACTCAGTCAGCTAAAATACTCTGTGCGTACATGTGTTTGTGTGTGTGTGTGTGTGCCTCCAGTGGCTGACAGTGTCCAGGCCCCAGGTCCTGACAGGAGAAGGAACCAAGGTTCGGATCCCAGCTCACGACTGGAGAGACCTGCTCTATGTTCACCATTCGTCCTCCAGTTGGCTGCAATAACGTCTGCTCTATTTTCTGCAGATCTGCAGCGCTCCTGTCACCCACGCTTTACCCCGCTTTGACCTTCTGCCACTACACAAACAGCATCTGCCAGCGATCAGCCCCCGACAAGCCCTAAGTATCACTGGGACAGCATAACCCAGTGCCACCCTAACCCCGAGGCCATGCTGTCGAAGCATTTAAGAGATAGACTTGGGGATCACTTGCTGCTGGCCAATTCTCCTAACTTTAGAATAAATGGATGTGTGTCTAAGTGTGTGTGTGTGTGTGTGTTTGAGCCCAGCTGTGGGTTGTTAGTAGTGAACTCAGCTCAGTAGGGAAGGGGCACCAGATGGTTGGAGGGATGGAACGACTGAGAGTTGAAAGGAAGAGGTGTAAATCGCAATTAGAGAAGACGAAGAAAAGCCTTCGGAATGGGGAAATTGCCGAGCGCAGCACAGACATGATCTAAAGCTGAACTTTTCCATCGCCTTCATCAAGCAGTATCCTGCCGAGACACACAAACACTAACATCTAAATAGACATCCAGTTGCTATGTAATCAATACACAGCAGCATCATAAACTGAGGTAGTGCCTGTGCCCACATGTGGGCATGCATGTTCGTGTGTGTGTGTGTGTGTGTGTGTGTATCCCCATCCATGCATCACTGCAACTGTGCAAACGAAAACACATTCTGCATAAATCTCTACCCCGACATGTTCTACAAACCCCTGATTTTTCCCATGTACTTGTCCTCATCTGTGGAGGCAAATTGGGAGCACATGCTGTTGCGAGAGTTCGTACCGCTGCAGCAACACATGTTTTTCTCGACATGGGGATGCTCCGACCGTCGGGCGAGGATCACGCGATCAGGCAAGCTGCTAATCAAGCGATGGGAGAGGTTGGGAATTCCTTGAGAGGCAGACAATGGAGGCAGCGGGGTGTTTTTGTGGTATCCGGAGCAGCAGGCATTGGGAAATCAAGTTCAGCTGAACAGCCAAACACAGACACACACACCATTATTTGACAAACATTTGGCAAGAGAAGTACCCATCTTGATTAAAGGCTGCACACTTGTATGATGTATGTTTCTGCTGATGACATGTTTCTCTCCCAGTGTTGTCAGCGTGTAAGGACATGTTAACTTTTCTTCTGTGTGAACTTGCTCGTGTGTGTGTGTGTGTGTGTGTGTGCGAGTGTTAGTGTTCATGTCCCCTGTCTGATTAGCTGCTGTTTCTTTCAGGTGTCCTTCATTCCTCCTGCTCTTTAATCAGAGTTGAGGCCCCTGTCGTAGCCGGAAGGAAACCCTGTTCTAGGAAGTGCCTGTCTGATACTGTGCAGCTGGCTTCGCTGTGGCCTCAGCGCCAATCGGACATCTATTCATCTGAGGAAAAGGAAAACTGCCATTCCCATCCTCTGTCTTTCCCAAATCCAGTTACAGTAGGATCCTGTCCTGAATGGAAGGTGTGGTCTTCAGTGTGTTTGTTTGGAGCCTAGTAATTGACATGTTGTTGATGGACGTGACAGAAATACAGTCAATGACTCAACACCCCTGCATAAAATTTTCTATGGAATGTTCTTCTTTTTTTTTTTTTGTTTGAACAAGTCAAACTCAAGTTGCATCTGAAGTGCACCACGGTTCACCGAGCCCTCACTCAGGCGCTGAGTGATGATGTCATACTTTGGAAACCACCGCTGGGACAGCAGAAGGAAAATAAGAGCTATACCATGAAAGGAGGGGAAAAGACAGAGATTGGAGCCGACGGTTGTGATGTGAAAGAGCGTTTCTGGGCGCCGTGGCTCAGAGTGTGCAGTGTGGTTGCTGGCTGACTGAGGGTTTTTAATAAACAGCCTGTTGAAACATGACAGGAATATTGGGTGAAATCATGGTTGTTTTACTGTGATGAATGCAGCGACTCCCTGGTCCTGGGAGACAAAGCAGATCAGGAGAGGCATGGATGTCGGTTTGTATGATTGTCAGTGGTGACACATTTGGTTCCACTACATTTCCACAAACTATTGTGTTCACGTCTCACTAACAAAGAGCCTTATAATTCTCATGCCACCAAATAAGAGCTTGCTTTTGTCTACAAGTGACCGGTCAGTGTGCTCAAAATGAAACAGTATGTGAAATCCTCCACCACCACATGTTTCCGAAGCCAGAGTTGTGTCAATATTTGCTCATTTCATCTTCGTCCTATGTGAAATAAGTGCAACACAGTGGATGCTTTAGTAAGCAACTTTCCAAAAGTGTGTTATCCCCATTGGAACAGTCACTGGATCTTGCTCCTCTTAACAACAGTAGATGGGAACAGCTGTTAAGATTGTTGCCTTCAGATTAGGTCAGATGCCAAATCACACAAACAGGAATCCCCCTGAATCTTAAAGGATAGGTATTGTTAAGTCGTTAGGGTGAAGTGTGTTCAAACTGATCAGTTACGAAGAGCAGAAGCTAAGTTTTATCTAACTTTCTATGCAGTGAGTTTGATTTATTGACTCCGAACCACCATCCCAATCATGCAGGCAATATCTTGAACATCTTGCAACATATGTTCATATCAATGTGTATATAAAGTGGGAGAAGTCAAATCTGAAGAAATTCTATCCATTTTTTTGATATCATCCTTTAGGCCACTTTTATTTTACCTTTTGTTTCTCAACATTCCTGCCCTGGGATCAAGAAGCTTTGGAATAAACACAGTTTTTATTAGTCAAATTGAAACATTGTTAGTTCATGCGGATGCATCTTTGGCTCAATTAACGCCCTCTAGAGTCAATCTGTGGCTGTTTTGAGTCTGCTCTTGTTTTCCCATTGACAATCTGCAATCACACCATCTCTAAAATTGGCTCCCTGTTCACTCTGACCACACCATCAGGGTCTCAGTGGGATTACACAACAGATTCCACAGTTGATAGTGTAGGTGTCTCGGCCAAAGTGAATACTGCAACCATGGAAAACAGAACAAAACAGGGGTATATCAACCCCACCCCCGCCCCCACCCCTGTGGCATTCAGTGTTTTCAAAGGCAATTTGGAGGACAGAGAGGATGCTGATGTGAGCAGAAAGCAACCTTGCCTATACCCCGATCCCTCAGCAGACGTATTATGCTGCTGTTAGGGTGAAGGGTGAGAGGTTAGAGGCTATGGGGAGGGTGTGGTGCTGCAGGGGGTTGGGAGCCTGCCGCTGCATGACGGCTCTCTCCCTCATCCGTACACCAGCTGCCCCTGAAGCATACATACAAACGCACATGTCCATGCGTAAGCACACTCTGCGCATTAACCCACTCACCTTCTGTCCCTTCTATTTTCAACAGACTTTTTCACAGTTTGGTGCCAGCATTATTCACCCCTTTTTCACGCAGGCGCCTCATGTGGTGGTGTGACATTTACTCAGTCCACTGGTCTCTCAGTGATGGCTGAGCCCCAATTCCATGTTTGATGGTGATGCCTTGTTCAACCAGAGTGGCACTTGAGCTTCTGCAGTTGGTGTGAGTGCAGGACATCATGAAAGCTGCAGCCTCTAGCAACCTGCAACCAACGGGTGCTGAAAGGCTGTGAGAGCTACAGGCCTGTGGGGCAGATGTTAAACACACTGTGACTGAGGGGAGACAGAGCGAGAGACAGGGCTACTGTCAGAGCCTGACCGCAGCACAAAACTGACAAAAACATACAGTACCTGCCACAGAGAATGAGAGGATGGAGGTAGGAGAATGATTTTGTTATTTTAATGAGAATGAGTTCATCTTTCAAGAGTAGGCCTCACAGCGTGAAACATCTGCACA
This sequence comes from Selene dorsalis, assembly GCA_900303245.1. Taxonomy (NCBI): domain Eukaryota; kingdom Metazoa; phylum Chordata; class Actinopteri; order Carangiformes; family Carangidae; genus Selene; species Selene dorsalis. The sequence continues at coordinate 5,809 of OMNW01007903.1, forward strand.
CTGTATCAACTCTAATCAAGCCGTGATCAAAGAACTCAAATCTCTGGGAAAAGAATTGCATATATTGTATATTCCTGATTTGGTTCCCGCTGGAGCGATGTAGGTCTGAGCCGTCAAGGTGATGGAAATGAGCACAGGCGCTGATCCGTGGGCCTGATCGACACGTGTGCTGGCCCGTGAGCTCTCCGAAGATCTCCCCTTCTCCTCCTCCTTCTCCCTCTCTGTCATCTCTCCGTCTCTCCCATGGTTTCCTCCCATGGTTTATTATTACGGTATAATCGCTTCCATCTGCCTGTCAAGCCACCGGGTAGACCGAGATCAGGAACAAAAGACAGTGAGAGCAAGTTACGAAAAGAGGGCAGGAGGGATTTTTCTCTCCAATACAAACACATCTCCTCCCTCCCCTCGCCTCCACTCAAAGTCCTATGTCAGACCAAGTCAAAATTCTGCAGAGTCCTTTTTCTCTTTCTGGATATTATAATTCAGCATGACTTCTGGACAGTTTCATGCACAATTAGGAATTCAGCGGCTCTGGGCAAGAAAATGTGATTCAAATTAGTGCTGTATTACATTACTGTTTACTTATGATCTCTCCTGCCATCTCACACCCTCTCAGTTTCTCTTTGAGGCCGTCTCGTGTGTGTGTGTTTGGGTGCATGAATGCACTTACACACATGATGTACACACTTACCCAGCAGGAATTTATTCCAGTTTGGGTTCCTATAAGCTCACTGCACTGTCAGTGAAGTTGTGGCTTAACAACATAAACACATGAAAACTTGTTGTGTAGTTCTGCTCCCAAATCACACGGCAATGACCGGTAGCAATCAGCTGTGTTACAAACGAATACGTTTGATGTGTACATCTTGGGTCAGCGGAGGGGCGAGGGAATACTCACTCACAAACCACACAGGACCCCCAGTCCTCTGATCTCGAATCAGATTAGCCCATCGCCCCAATTACAGACAATCAAACCCAATTAAATCCAATTATGACCAATTATGGATAATTAGAATGCCCCGGAGATTGATAGCTCAGAGAGATGGGGCAGCAGGCTGTCACTTTCAAGAACCCATGATACTCATCGTTTTTTGGGCTTTTTTTTTTTTTTTTTTTTGCGCTCTCACTCCATCTCTGTCCAAAACGTTGAGCTGGATCTTTTCAAAGAGACTTCAAAAAGACTTCACGATAACAAGGCAATCTAAAAATACATAAATAACACAGGACTAAGTCTCCATTTTGCTTGCCCATCTGCGTTCTCTTCTCTGCTGCCTCCAAATTACGAAGGTTCCCACAGAAAACTGAAATACAGCAACACTGAAATGAATGACCACCAATCTGCAGTGCGCCGTTACCACTGCCAGTTCAAGATGGTTTCCCTTTGCTGCTTTTCTAAGACGTGTGACCACTTTGATTGTCAGCCATTTACCACAAAACAATACGCTCTTTCGACAGTTGGGTATTTTGGTAATGTGGTTTGCAAGCTTCAAATAAGAGTAGGAAAAAGACCTGCTTTTATTCCCAACTCCAGATCAGTTCAAGAGTGACGTTCTTAAAAATATCAAATACTGCGCCCTTGTATTTTTCTGGGGTTTCCCTATATGGTGACTGTTTTTGCAATAGTTCAAGCCTTCTCACTGGGTGCTATGGAATGTCTATGGGTTGTGTTATTGTATGGATTTTAGTTTCGGTCTGCCGTGGTGTTGATGTTTGACTTGGGTTCATACGAATACGAAGCATACGGACACACATTTCCACCTTTTAGACATTTCACAGACGTGGTGGGTGAAGTCAGTCTTCAGGTTAAACTCAAGCCGACATTTTTGAGCTACACAGGTCCATTGCCTTTGTCCATCAAAACGGTGGGGCTCCTGTCAGTCAAAAGGTCAACCTCTGACCACGTCCCGTCCCGCCTCTTGTTATCGTTCAGTCCACTTAAGGTAGTTATAGCGCGGCCTTTCATTTCAACAATTCTGTTTTCCATTCCACAGAGCAATTGATGTTATCGTTTTGATTAAAATCACTGCACAGATATTCAGCTCTAATGGCTGACAGAGAATAATGAGGCCCGTTTCAGAAAAAGTCCAGCCAAGATAAAGTGCATAAAGTGCGGAGCGTAGTCTTTTGCTTTTTTGAGCATTTTGAAGATTGAAATAATTACTACAAAATACTCACATAAAAGCTTCCTTCTGTTTCACTTCGTCAGATTTCCAAGATAGTACCTGCAGGGTTTTCTCTCTGGATGGGAGCTGAGTGGGACTGAAATAACCTCAGCCACAAATGCTACATGGTGACCTAATTTAGGATGAACCCCAGCGCTGGGCATCAGATGAAAGGTTTTTAACTTTATTAATCATCTTTCTATGTATATCCCTTGTTTCTGTCACGTGCACACTTAACTCTCCTCAGTTTCCCTCTTTCTTTCGGGTTATATAAGTTCATATGTATCTGTGTGTGTTTGGGGTGGGGGGGTTCAAAGGAAACATGGAGGATAAACAAACAGCCTTGCAGAACCGTAGAAGGCTCTGCACTGATTGCCCGGCTTAGATTGACTCTGCCCTGGTTTATTTGTCTATGTCACTGAGATAAACATCACAGTAACCCTTCGACAAGAAAAATGAACCCACGAGAGGAAGAACGCTCACACTGGTGAGCAGAAACCACTCGCACATGTTTATGTGTACATGCTCAGATGTAAAAATGCACCCGCAAACACACTCTCTATTTTACACACACACACACACACACACACACACACACACACACACACACACACACATTCCTTCGTGCCTTCCCCTGGCCCCTGCAATGAAGAGACCCCTTTAAGAGCTGTCATTCAATGCTGGTCACCATGGAAGTGACTCGAGCTCATGACAAAGACCCTTAAGAGTTTCTCACAAGGCAAAGAGGAGGCACACAGAGAAAAACAACAAAGAAGAAGACAGAAACAGACAGCAAGAGACTTACCGGGGGACACATCAACGCTCGTGAGGCATGGAGATTGACTGACTGAGCGAGTGAGATGCCATGCAGATGAAGATGGACTGAAAGGATGTGATGGACAAATGAGACAGAAACATATTGAGATAAAGAGGTTGGGAGGCAGAGTTGAAGAAGTATTGGCAAAGAGGAGAGAGCAGACTTTCCTCTATAGCCAGACATCTGAAAAAGCCTCATTGAACCCTGCTGGAAACCCGTTCTCCACTAACACGTGCATGTGGACCTAAAATACCAAGTCAACATCCAGTGCACATGTACAGCAAACTTTATCAAGATTTTGTCTGTCTTTTGGTGTGGGGTGTTGTGGGTGTGGGGGGTTGAGTGTTGGTGTGGGTGGTGGTAGTGGTAGTGGTTTCCTGAAGTGGCAGAAAAGCCAGAGGGAGCGTGGGACAGTGGGTCAAGAGGTGAGAGGTCAAGGCATGCAAAGAGGGCCGGGGCAATGGGCCTGTGGCTACGAGGTCAGATGGCTGTGTGGGCCTTGGGCATAGTGCCAGGCTGAAAGGCACTTGGGTGGGCTCACTGTGGGTGTGATGGGAGAGAAGGGCATGGAGTGGAGGGTGGAGGTCCAGAGGGTAAGGGTGGAGATACACACTGGAAGATTTCCTAAAGCGAACTGTGTATCGAAGTTACTTAACCGTGTAATGTTTTTAAAATGCGATGCTCCAATAAAATCTCACCCAGCAACATTTGCCAAGAGGTCGCTGGGTTTTTGGGTGGCACAGCATTACGTTGACACCTACACACACACAAACAGAGGTCCTTCTCAAACAACCGTGCACCTATTTTGACTCAGTTTTCAAACACTTTACATCCCAGTTTTTGACCGAGAGGCAGAACTGAGAGGCAGTCAAGCTGCTCCTTAAGACTCGGTGACACAGTGATAGAAAACAGCACAGAGCGGTGACAGACAGAGTGAAAGGGAGAAAGAGAAGGGAGGAGGAGAGATAGTGAGGAAAGACAGAGGCCTTCAGTGGAAATGAAAAAATACCCATGGGTAGAGAAAGAAAAAGAGAGTGACTTGTCTGAAAAGAGGGTGAGAAGACGAGAGGGAGCCAAAGAGAGGAAATAGGAAGGGAAGGCCAAGAGGAAGGAGAAAGAGCGAGAGAGTAGTGCAGAGAAAGAGAAAGAGAAAGAGAATGAGTTAAAGAGATTACTTTCAGGTTCAGAGACGCTCTTTCTGGCTGCTTACTGGCTGTCACTCAGTGCCTGGCTCCGAGGGGGAGGGATGGCTGGCTCTCATTGGTGTCATTCACCTGTCAATCGACCTGACAGGCAGACCACAGGGCCCCATGTTGTGGTGCGGAAACTGTCTGTCAGCCATGCAGCAGCTGCACATGACATCATCCAAGATCAGGTTTGGAGCACGCATACACAGTGTGTGACAGAGAACATACACGCATGCATGTTAAATTTGGAAATTTGGACGATGGAAATAACACACCATCGACACCTTTTGCTGCACACCATGACACATGTATGTTCAGACACACAGACTCCCTCCCTCCCTGTGGATTGTACCTCATGGCCTTGCCAGTCTCTTGGCTGTCCTCCCCTCCACTTTGCTCCCCAAAAGCCCTTGTTACTGGCAGGACAACAACCTGAGGACATCTGCACACCAGAACACAAATACACACACATCTGAACACACGACAGCTGGACAGTAAGACAGGAAAAGAGGAAAGGGGAGATTTGTGGATACATCTTGGCTGCAATTAGCCACACACATGAATGTAAAGGGGAACCAGTACATGAATAAACCCTGGCTTGCTTACCTAAACGCACACACACGCATACATAAGGAGGACACACACATAGCTCTCATAGTGTCTGCTTGGCAACAAGACAGCACCCATCTGTTCTGGGCTAATTTAACATGGTCACTAAAACAATGGAGACAAAGGACCGTCTTGTGAATAATGATGAAGTGACTGTCCAGTGAAAAACACTTCTGGCATTCGCGTGTGCAGTTTACTATGTCCGTCTCTATTGGCTCACAGTGCACTGTTTTGGTTGGGACATGGGTTGATCCAAACCTGTGAGACATAAGCGCCTGTTGTGCAGTTGTCCTGTATGAGAGGAATCAGGATCTGACATGCACGGAGATCTGTACAAAATATGCTATCACAAAAAGAAAGAAAAGAAAAAGAAACTTCACAGGCTGTGTGATGTTATTGAAAAGTTGTTGCAGCCATAGGAATGCTCAGAAGTGGTTTCTGTGATGGCTATCTTAATGTTACAGTGCTACAGTGCTGCCTGTTTGAGAACACAATGTCCACGCTGGCTAGGCCCAATACAGGCCTTTATTTTGAAGATATCTTCACATGTCACTGTAGAAACAGGTGTCACACATCATCAATGTGATTAGTAACAAATATTTTGCAAAAATGATCTGTGAATTCAGGAGTGATGGAGAAAGTGTACCAACACAGCAATGTTTAGATACTCCATTAAAAATTAAAGTCTTGCTTGAAAAACTCTTAACGTATGTAAAGGTCCATAAGTAGCAGCAAAATGTAGTATAAGTAAAAGCACTGGTCCCTCTGACCAAATGTGATCACATATGACATCATAGCATGGCTGTGAGCCAAGTATCAGTGTGTGAGCAGCATGTGACTGTTGAAGCTGCTGGAGTTAGTTAGAGCTAATTTGAAGCTAAGTACTAAGTACATTTATTTCATTTTTAATCCTTTATTTATTCAGGGCCAGTTGAGAGCAGGCTCTCTTTTTCAATGACAAGATTAAAAAACACAGTTATAAACTAATTACACAATATAATCATGAAAATGAAAGACTCTTACTGGAGTATTTCACGCTTCACATTACATTTATGTGAGTGAGTAATATCCTTATTTCAGGTACAAGTATTTCTGTTACTGAATATGCCATGGGATCAGGTTTGTGTACATATACATACGGGCAGGCTCACATGTGTGTTCAAGCAGGCTCACTTTACACACACAAACAGACACAGCAGAGGGGGAAATGGGAACTGGTGAACCATATCATTGTGACAGCTATTATGACGGATGACTGTATCATCTTCAAGAGGAAATCCCTCTCTCCTCACTTGTATCTTCTGAGGTCTGATTACTCTCCCTCTCTGTCTCACTGGTTTCTGTCTGATTTCTTGTATTGGGGTCAAAAGGTGACATTTCAAAGGTTGTGGAGGGAAATAAATGAACACTGATGCATATTATGAAACACAGATTAAAACCTAAATGTTATTTTTTTGAATTTATTTATCGATTCATTATTTGAAATTTGAAACTTCATAAACTTGTCATTGATTAGAGGTCATAGTTCACCCAACCATTTATTTACACTGGTGGCGTTTGAGGAAAAAGTCTTTTTTGTCTCTGTTGTGTTTGTAACCCCATTGATCTTCAGTTTACACCAAACACAGGCATGCAGACATTCTCTGTGGAGAACAGACTGCTCTGCTGAATGTCCTCGCCTCTGTCTGTGATGTGTTGCCTGCTGACAGTTTTGTCCATCGTCGAAAGCAGCCAGGAGGCTGTTCATACACCATGACAGTCCACAGATTCTTGGAGTGCCTTGCATGGATGCTCGGAGGGCTCAGAATGGTTGCCCGGACACTGTTGCTCACAGCTACGTCTCACTCGGATCACATAAGGTTGCCGCTCACAAAAGGACATCCTGCTATTCATATGCTGCTATTGATTGATGCAACTTTTGAATTTTATGCCTTGACGTATCAGCTGAATGCAATCAAGCTGATGACTGTAAATTTGTACTCTTATGGCAGTGACCTTTGGGGTAATAAAAATGATGCACGGCATGGACGAAACCAGCAGTTTCGTGTAAAAACTGCTGAGTGGGAATGTTCCACCGCAGACACAAGCAGATAGCAGAGAACCTTTTATACAGATTTCTCTGTTCCTTTCTTTTCTCCCTTTTTTCCTCCTCAGTCCTGCAGCTTAAAGTGATGTTGTTATTCCAGATGGTTTAGTCCTACGTGAAGAACAGACAAGAGGAATACTTCACTGAAAACATGTCAGCATGTGGACATTATTATGGCAGCCTAGATCATTTAAGCACCCCTAAAATTACCTCCAGGCCTTATGGAGAAAAATAATAAATGTGTGTGTGCATGCATGAAGGCTCACATGTATGCCTCTGCATTTGCACAGAGCTCAGATGTGCAGATTCCAAACACATGTCCGCCTGTTTCTCAGAAACCTTGATAGCAAATCATATCTTGCTCTAACACAATTAGCTTTACATCTGGCTTAGAAGCTGAAATCCTGTGACAATACAGAGATGAATAAAAAACACTGAGACAAGACAAACTGAGACTAACAGTCTCCGAGGCAGAAATGACCTGCGCGACTGAGATATATGTTTTACATTCCTTTTCTGCTCACTGTTTTATATCACTCAGATTGGTGGAGGGGAGCTGGTCTCCATGTGGGGCTTGGTCTCTCCCTAAATCTGTCTCCGGTGGGTCCTGAAAGTGCCCCTGTGCCAAATGAGCAGCGTAAAGCATGCCCCAAGGCATGGCCCAAAACGACACCCAAACAGCATAGCTGTCAGCCCATGAGCCAACGCACTAAAACATGAGTGCAGCCGAACTGTTGGGTTTTATAGCCTACAACTCCTAGTCACAAGCCCTCTAATGCCCCGTTTAACAAGCTGAAAATCCTCCATTTATTCCCCCTCCATCTCCCTTTAGGAGCTCCTCCATTACCATTCACAAACAAAGGCGGGCTGAAGTATGCTTTATGCTTGCATAAATGGTGTTAATGCATGGGTGAGGTGTTGTAATAGATGCTGCTCTGTGTTCGCACGTGGGTATGTTTGCATCCATGCGTATACTGCATGCATGCAACAGCATTTACACAATAATTAAGTCTTTGGCAGCGTAGAAACACCTCCTCAGCAGCAGCAGCAGCAGCTAAATCATTAGGGCACACTGAAACCATTCTAAAATCTCTGGTGATGGCTGGGCAGGCCTTGTGCATACAAAAACAGTGACTACACTGGGATAAAGCAGGAGGAGCTGAGGGAGAAGAAGAAGAACGAAGGAAAGAGATAGCGCTGTGGGGTCGAGGGGTCTGAGGAGGATAGGGGTCACTCTCTCTGCTCTCCTATCATGAACACAACAGATTGGATGAAGTCTTCATCAGCGTTACACTCCACCAGTCACAGTCCTGTGAAACCAGCACCGTGTCCCCAGCACACACACATCCCTCCTCCTTCCTCCAACAATGGTGTCACTCATGGAGGCTGAAGAGACACAGGGAGTGCTCCATCATGGGTATTAGCTATGGGGATCAGTTGCTTTAAACAAGAGAGGAGGGCTGTGGTTTTGCAGCCTATCGTGTAACAACTGCAGATGAATACCTTTGAAGTTTTGTCTCCATTTATTAGATGTATTTCCCTTTCAAATTGGTTTGTAAAGACAGTAATGTAGCAGCACAAATAATCCAAATTGCCTGCACTTGTGAAACATCCTTCCCAATTTCTATGCATTTAAATCATCTCCAGGTGTATATTATAATTTTGTTTTATTTTCATCTATAGTTTTCACCCCTTTCTGTGTAAGTGGAAAGAACGCTTTCCACTTCATTTCATTTTACAGCGCATGTGGGGTCCTGTTTTACCATCTCTGGGAGAAGAAATTAAATGAATTTTGAATGCACGACACAAAATAGCAGAGAAAGCCCTGTGTTAAGCAGATCTGCAAGGCTGACTGGTTATATTTTCCAATGAGGTTTTGTTTGCTTGTTTGTTTTGCCATTTTTCCACCCTGAAGTACAGGGGTTGGAAACATGCGAACTGGACTGTCTCAGTGGCCTAACGAACCAGTGGTCTTGGAGTGGGGAACATGCTCTGTGAGCCAAATTGTTTTTTTCCCTCATAACACCATCTGTTTTCCCCTAGTCAAGCATGGCAAATCAGGGGTCATCATCATTAATATCTGTGCTCGCTAAGTCCCACTTCACAATCTCCACGTAAGCTCTGGTCCATTTAAGGTTATGTGAATTTATCAAGACTAAAATTTAACCCACTGTATACTGAACTATCCCTTTGAATTTTCTGGTGCTCTCTGTGGTCGTCAGAGGTGAAGGTATGGAGTTAAATATTCAAACATGATCCAAATGGGAGTTGTAAATTTTAGTTCCCATGGGTGTGTGGCATTTATGAATTCCTTCACAATTTTTAAGCGAAGCCCGGACTATATTAGCCATACCGATCTTCAACGATACACCTCCAAACTATTCTCTGTGAGCATGTTTATAGCTCTGGGAGGACATGTTTATGTTTGACGCCGTGACAGGTCTTGAATCCTCATGAGTGCTATGATGTGGACAGGAAACTCTGAATCTCTCTCCCTCACAAACATCGTACACATTTTCCCCTCTCCTCACCCAGTTCTCTAAAATAACAGCTTTGACACGATCTGCATCGGGCTGCGGGTAACTCGAGAGCAGCCTGCTAGAACGTGGAGCGCTCAGGAATCCATTGGCTGTGAAAGAGAGTCAGTCAAGAACCAGTACACACACTGAGGTGGGTAGAAATCGATGGGGTGGACGGTACAGGGGAGCCCACACAGGAACCATAGGCTCTTGGCCCCTGGTGAGATAGACCCAGGCCATCTGGATAGGGTAGGGGGCCAAGGAGACTGACAGGGGAGCCTAGTGTTTGGGTTTCTGTGCCACAGCAAAGAGGAGCATTCACCACATTTCCCTCACAGTGGACATGGTGGTCATGAGGTAAAGCACAAGCACAGACATATACACAAAAATCCTTCTCCCTTCTTATGGTCAGAGAAGTGCAGCAAGGCCTCTGTAAACATCTGTCAGCCATTGCCTCCCTCGTCCACCCCAGCTCCCCAGACCCCGGCAATTCACTGTGCTCTTTCACCTTCAGCTGGAGAAAAAGCAACTGTGACTTTCTGCCAAAAAACTAGCAAAGACTATAATTGCATGACAACAAAAGGGGAGACATAATTAAACTACATGTCTGTATATGGATAAATCAGTGTTATCATTGCAGCAAATACTTGGTTGGCTCGTGGTTCACAGTCCAGGAAAGAGGACGTTAGTGATTACTGCAGAATGTAAACCTTCCAAGTTATTTAGTCTTTTCAAAGGCTTAAATCTGTGGATGATGAAAAAATGACAGGACTATGGTCTCTATTCTTCTGCCCAAAGCTAAGCCAAATAGCTGTTAAAGACTTTTCATTGCATTTGCTGAGAAGGAAATTCAAGCTGTTGAAATATTATTTTTGACTCATAGAGGATTTTGTTCCTCATTCCTGTTTAATTAACCACTCACTTCAACTAATAAGATATGTCTGTGGTTCAGACAATCAAATTTGTGAGGGCAGCCATACTCATCTCAGCCATTCTGCCTCCCATGGGACCCAGACCAGTGCCATGGACCCGTGGACACACACCAGAGCCCTGATCAGGTCTCCCACTCCTGCCTCTCTCTCTGGAGCCTCATGTTTCCCCTCCATCCCTCAAACCCTCTCTGCTTCCAGCAGCCCCCGCAGGCCTCCCTCCCTCCCCACATCAATTACAGCCTATCCCCTGTTGTGCTGGCCC
>OMNW01007903.1:16402-31546 GCA_900303245.1 Selene dorsalis
GTTGTGCCGGCCCCTCCCTCTCTGACCCTGGGGGGGGTCAGGGGTCAGAGGTCGTTCTCCCCACAGCTACCCCAGGCATCTCTCAGAAGTTTCCGGCCCCGTGTCTGAGGCCCTGTGGCTCTCCAGAGCGACACCCACACGACCCTCGGGCAGCCAGGGGAGACACGGGTCCCCCTCCTGGTTTTTGCCAACGATGGTCTCAGTCAGTCTAATCTAGCAGGCTAATTGTTTCTTTTAAAATGTGTTTTCATATGAAACTTTTCATTTGTTAAATACATTTCTATTAATGTAATTTGATTGTTTGAGATACCTAATTGAGATAGATTTAATAAATACCTCTTTCAAAACACATGTTTTATCTAAGCTTGCAGCACAGCGGCCTAAATTGAACATGCCAAACAAGCATGATATGAGTGTTGGAAATGTGAGTGAGAATGAAAATCGATGGTTAATGGAATAAAAAGCTTTATACACGTCAGTTTCCTGGAAAAAAGACTAAAATATCGCAGGTACTTTGCTATGAAAAAGAGCCAGTACAGTCAGCAGTGATGCTTTTACATTCATTTCCTCAGGAGATAAATATGAGTTGTTCTCAGCACTAAATGGATGTATGCAGAAACAATCTGTGTGTATTTTAAATCTCTTTAAATGTATCATTCATAAAGATATCGAAAACCACAAGGAAACAGAACTGCTTGTGAAATCAATTGCACTGATTCAGTGGTAAATCTCACAGTGAGTGGCCAGAAGCGGGAGGATGTAGTGAACCAGACAACCTGGTTAAGCAGCAAGTCGATGACTCAGGCTGCTTCGTTGACCACAGAGTTTTGACGTGGAACTCGGCCTCACCGAGCAGAACTGTATTTATGCCATAGTACCCAGACCTCGCAGTGTCAATACCAGACACATTATCTCTAATGGGAGAGTCTGAGGGTGGAGGGAAAAGGAGAGAGGGAAAGAGAGAGAGAGAGGCACACACAGGAGGACGGTATCTCTATTGATTAAGTGGAAGAGGACCTCCACTCTGGTCTCTCCTGTCCAGACATATGGGGTAATAACGACCACTCTTCTGCAGTGCCACCGCCCCCAATCTCCTCTTCTCTCTCCTCTCTTCTCCCCTCACCCCAGCCAGAAAGCCTTTTAATCAGCCCTCAGGGGAATACATGGATATGATATGGGAGAAAAAGGAGGGGAAGAAAGAGGGAGGAAAAGGAGACAGGGTGAGAGGAGTCCATTAGCGAAGTAGACACAATAGCTACAGGAACAGAGTCGACACAGGGAGGTTTCCTTCATGTTTCCTTCATGCACAGAACAAGGCATGACACACATCCTGTATGCTTATAATATGCACAAAGACAATATAAGTCTAGGTCCTAACTCTTTCATCTTCAAGGCTGCACATTGCAGAGCATTGCAGCATCTTTGTAGTGCTGCATTATGATGGTGCTGACAACATGCAGTAGGCTATGTGTGTGTGCAGTCCACATCTGAGTCTGATATCGTTCCAAAGTTACCAGGTCACATCATACAGGGCTGTTTTTCTGCTCGGCCACGGCCATTTTCCTCTGTTTGTGTAGGCCCTTTTTGTTTTCTTTTCCAAGGAGATGGCTGCCAATCTCAGTGAGCCAGACCGACTTTATCGAGGCAGCCATCTCAGACTCTGACATCAAATCCATGACTGCTTCTCAGGCTTGAAAAAACAAAAAAGAAAAGTCAAGGGAAAACAAAAAAAAAAAAAAAACTGTCAGCGCCTCTCCCCACTGTTGGCCCCTCAGCCCCTGGACTCAGAAGGAGATGGTGAGAGAAAGGGAAGACGGAAGGAGAAAGTGAAGAACGCATTTAAAAACTGTGGGTGATTAAAGCAGCTTTGATTCTTTTCTTTTTCTTTTTTTTTATTCTTCATGAGAGGACATATCACAGCCATGTCTCTACTCGGCAGCACAGCAAAGACTCTATGGAGCTGTAACATTTCAATTAGTGAACACAGGTTCCAGTTGTGAGTGGTGAATAACCCACAGGTCAGGCCCTGAGTCACAAAACTTAGACAATCGCGCCCCCTTGTGGCCAATGCTGCTTCGACACTTTAAGGGTAAACCGACAGCTTTGCGAAGATACTTTCAGCATGTAAACGACTGAAAGTGGGAATAAAGACTCAGGATGATTACGTGTTACGTGGTTTAGTGTGGCCATAAAAGCAGCAATCCCATAATCCTGTCAATAAGAGGATTATTACTGCTGATGGATGGTGGCAGAAATGCTGCTAAGTGGACAAATACAAAGCCTTCAGTTTCTTGCAGACCAGTGGGAGACATAAGGCAGAGAAGTCTGTTCGGTCAATCAGCTTTAAAACAAAACCCGCATTGAAGAAGGAAAAAGACATAAAGCTCTGGAGAGAGCGGCATATTTGTCATTATTACAACTGAATTTACAGAGAGCGAGTCTGACGCAGAATTACTTCAATATGCCTCCGCTGCGGGGCGCCACAGAGTCTGCCAAATCATTTTTATGGTGATCTACGCTTTGTGATTGGTCACTGTGGGCTGCTCATGCCGGGGCAGTGAACCAATGGGAAGGCAGGATTATGATTCCTTCGTTTGATTGGCTGCACCCGGATGTCAATCAAACAGCGACGGGGTCTGAAGGCAGAGTTGGGCCAGTCTGTTGTTTTTCTCTCTGGAGAACAGAGCTCCGCTGCTGAGCCAGTCCATACACACCCACACACCCACATACACACATACACACACACTCACACACTAAATCAACTCCTCAAATACATTTACAATGGATATGTTGAAATAATTAAAGGTTAAATAGAACAGTTTTATATTTTAAAATGTAGGCTACATGTCTGTGGAGATCATTTAAATCTATGTAAAATGCATAAATTATATTTGGGGGTTTTATGGTACACCATTGTTAACCTATTATGTTGTATCCTCTATCTTCCCAATACTGATTTGGGATTAACACTGGTGTCCTATTTGTGTAATATTTAAAATGATGAAAGTAATAATTAGAAATATATGTCAAACTAGAATAGCACTATTCTAATAACTAAGGTAGAATATATTTTTAAATTATATGAATGCAGTTTTCAAACGTTTCAATTTGCGTTTCACGTTAATTAAGATACTCTTTTATTCTGAAATTAATTCAAATTTAGTTTTTTTCTTGCTGATATGTAAATGGGTGGGTAGTTTTTTTTATGTAGCCTACAAGCTACAAGCTTATTCACAAAAAATGTTTTTAATCGACTAAATATTTTTCAATATATATATAATATAAAATACCAAATACAACATCTAAAAAAAATACGGATTAAACAGAATTAATTACTTTTACCTTTGCTCATTCAAATTTAACCAAACCTACTGATGCATATATGTTCATTCACTGTATATTTGATCAGGTAGCTGAGGTTACCAATGAGTAGATCAATTACATTTAATATGTCTCATTCACTTTCCACGTGTTATTAGCGATGTCTGCCTCAAGATAAATAATTTTAAAAGTAGCCATACAAAAAAAAAGGAAAAAAAATAATAGTTTCGGTTTAGCTTTGTGTTCATCAGGACCTTAAATCTGACCCATCAACGTTTTATAAAAACCTTTAAAATTGAGTTTAAAACTGTAATTCCCTTAGAAAAAAACTGAAAACCACAAGAAAATAGTCCCATGGAAGTCACCTCGATTTCCCCAAGGTTTCCCGTGAGCCTTTGCGGGGACCCAAACAAGGGCGCACGCGCACTCGCCCCCCACACATCATGTATAATTCCACCAATCAGCATCGTCCTCAGAGGAGTACGTGGGGGTGATTTAAGAGCTCTCCCCCAATAAATCTGTCAGAACTTCACAAAGTTGATTTAAATGTGTTTCACATCGTTATGAAAATACTCGTGGATTAATCAAGCGGCCGCGTGCTGGCGTCAGATCAATTGGAGCAGATTACTCTTCACAGCTTTGTTAAAGCGACGCGATTTGGAGCGTTAGACTCGGGATTTGTCGGGCCACCAAGACGATCCGAGAGGCTTGAAGCAGGCGGATCACGGCGTCACTTCTTATATTGTGTTATATTTAAAGTTTTTTTTTGCTGCAGCTTTATAATGCAAATACAACTGGGGACGCGCTTATACAACAATTCATACAGTGGTGGACTAGACTGTGAAAACAGCTAGGCTGAATCTCAATATATTTATAGCTGCACAATGTGTGAATGATACATTAATGCAGTTTGTCTGACAATGTTGCCGCTGCTTCCTGAATGAAGTGTTGGTGTGGCCAGTTGTCAGGTAACAGCTCGTCTGACTGGTCTGCACGAGTACATGTGTGTAGCTATTCTTCAGTGGGGGCTCGGCTGTCTGCTGCTGAGACGGTCAGACACAGGCAGTGTGAGTTGAACTTGTTGTGCTGAACTAGACTTGCTGCATCTACTCATTGTTGCTCCTGTGATTGGATTCAAGTTTACTCGTTTGTGATGCAAAGGAACATTAAAGTCTCATTTCCGTTGCACAGAGGAGCTGTATTACGCTAGTATGTGTTGTCCATCTGGGTCCAACATTACCATTTTTTAATTATGGAGTGGTGTAATGTTCATTCATATGGGTCCACTTAGTTTTCATATTTATATAATGTAAATGAAAGAGTCAAGAAAATATATGAATAATAGGCTATTTCTAAGGCAAATGCAACCCATGCAGAAAAAAAACAACTTCGTTGCTGTTTTATTAACGGGATTAAACTTGAATACACCAAAAGAGATGACCAACATCAAGGCATCTAGGTAGATCTATGCAACACGTTTTTCTTGATAAGAAGGTTTTACTCGTCTACAAGAACAAAGATGGTTTACAAAATATGGTGCGCCTTTTAGTAAATGTTGATTTCATTTCATTAATAGAAAAACTACCTGAAGATGGGTATCCTTTAATGTTACCACTATTCGTCAGCAGGAGTCGCAAGTGAGCCACAGCACTGACAGTGTATTGCTGACAGGCCTCACTGAGGTCCACTCACACTGACTTTACCTTTCAATACACACTTTATATCAACTAAAACATAGAAGTCTGATGTGTAATTTGGTTGATTTAGCTCACAGCAGTTATTTAACATACACCACTGTGGGAGGTATCTAAGTAGCTTTAGACATTAATGCTGCCTGTCCTTACGCTTCTATACATTTCTGACCATTTCATTGTGACAGCCACAGCTGTGACAAGCAACACAACTGGTTGCAGACTGTACCAGATTAAACCACCCAATATAAAAGTGGCGCCACCTCGGCCAAAGATCAACATCCAAACACTGCTTTCACTTTGAGATATCTCTAGTAATAAACATAACAGTGGCTATGGAAGTGTTTTATTCAGCATAATGAATATTGTTGCCTGTGGTATTTGGGGAGGCTACATGTTGCTGGTATGACTTCAGCACTACCATTTGAATGTATTTTGAATGCAACAGAGAGTAACAGTGTCTTACATTGTGTTGTTTTTACTTTTGTTCGTTTTAAATGAAGGAATATATTTTTCAGCCTCTTGATATACAGTAGCTTCTGTACATACTGAATGTATTTTACTGTTTCCTATACAATAAAGGTTTTCTAACAGTGAAAACAGCATGTGTGTTGATTCTCCCAGTGGCATTCTTTTGATTTAGCCCAAGGCTGCACACAGCACTTATAGGCCTTGGATAACAAGATATCAGCCCACAAGTATTGCTCTGGCCAGACAGAGACCCTAGACGTCTGTGTGTATCAAGGCACAAGAACAATATTATAAAATCCCTGCTTTCGATATTGCCTTGATACTAGTTTATGCTTGAGATCTCGGAGGGAAACAGCCTGCGCTCGTCTAAAGTGATCATTTTGTGTAGCAAATATTCATCATTTGTTTTGCGCACATGCCGCATAAAATGATTGTTAAGTTAAAAAAAAACAGCAGAGGAAAACAGAGAAATGTAGCAGTTCTTATTTCACGTTGTTCATCATGTGACTCTGTTACAAAACAAGTTAATCGTGCAGGATCCCTATAGGAATTGTGTATGTGCTTTTTGAACCTATGGGCTACAGTAGGTATCAATCTTCTTTAGCTGGAGGGGACAACTTCAAAAAGTTGGCAGCTTTATCTTGTTTGACCACTTTGGTGAGGAGGGGAAACACACATGTAGTTACATGAACCATGTAGGCAATAAAACTGTTTAATAAAACAGGTAACAAACTCTGATAAAACATTATGATCCAGATTAGATGGATAACATCTTGGACTATAAAATCACTGGCTGCCTCAAAGACTTTACTGATATTGATCTGAGAGACAAGACTGAACTTTTGGAGGTTATAGATCCCTCTTTCTCCTTCACACCTTCTACCACCATGAACAGTCTTGGATTCATTAAACATATTAATACAAGCAAATATAGTGATAAAACAATATATAGGTAGATTATTCTGTACAAGGAGAATTCATTCACTACTTTACTAAAAAGCAGAAATTGATCAGATTAAGGTTTCTCAACAGCCTGGCACACCATAAATCATTACTGATACAGTGTAATAATGATGGAACTGGATGCAGATGGTGCTAAGTTAAACAATATTATGTTGCTGGGTAGTATAATATGCAACAGTGCATTGTTTTCTATGTCCTGCCATATTTGAATAATAAAACTCATCAGGTGAGGTAACAAGATGTGTGTTTCAGTTAACAGTAGCTAGCCAAAATTAATGTATTTGGGCTACATACTTTTCTCCAGTGTTCATTAAAAACGTATAACGTCGTTTGTTTACGACATCCAGTGGGTAATGTGTTTTCCTACATGACAGGATTCCACCACTGGTATTCCCCTTTGTTTGGGAGTTGTTAAACAAGTTCAAATTGTAATTCAGTCACTTGCCAGTAGGCCAAACATGGCAAATGCAGGTCAGTAGCACAAACCCGGAATTGCAGCCTAAACCGTGTTTCTGAGAAATCCCTTCGACATCGATGACCTGCTGGGTGTGAGAAATTACTCCTACAAACAAAATATTATCGCGTAGAAGAGCTATCAGGTCAATTTCGGACGTTATTCCTGGAAATAGTGTATGTGGTTATAAATGGGGTGGAGGCTAGCGGTAGCTAACAACTCTCCTCTGCTACCATTGGTCGAAGGTGTAACTGACATTCTTATCGTCCAATCATATTCTGTTGCGGTGAGGCCTTTGGTCCAATCTGCATGAGCTATGCAAATCTGAAACGAAGTTTCCCCAGTAGCAGCACATTAGAGTGACAGCATTTAGCTTTTCAGATGTTTCATTTTCGCTTTAAGTACCGACATTAGGAAGATTTTAATCGCGAGGTATCACCGACGAATAACTCCTGCACTGTACGGGACTGAAGAGCATCGCGTTCGCTATGTTTACACCAGAGGTTCCAGTTAACTGGTAATTAAAACGGATAGCTAACTGCTAACAGCTAGCATAGCTATCTACAATTTCGCCGGTACAGGCGGACCTCTTTGTCTGACAGGGGAAGGCGTGCTCTTTTGTTAGGCTTTTCCCTTTGTCCAGTGGGGAAAGAGGAACTGTTTGGTCAGGATTTCGCAATTATCCATAGTTCTGAAAGTATTTAGAAAATGCAAATCGCGAAAAAATACTTCACAGAAGGCCTGATTCAGTTAACGATCTTACTCAGTTTGATAGGAGTTCGTGTAGATATCGACAGCTACTTAAGCGGCTATTATTCGCCTCTGATAGAGATTAACTTGGGTCCTAGCTCAGCCTACACCCAGACACCCTTTCACAATCTGAGAGACACCCTTGACGGATACAGTGTGCACCCAAAATGTCCTGAGTTGGACTATTTCTTTGCGAGTCGCCGGCTCCTTGACGAGGTGAGGACTCTTGGCTCCCCACGGTTCCCCACACAGTTGAACGCATGGCTGGTGCACCAAGTGTCTGCCACTGACCGGGCTGACTGTGGGCCTTCAACCAGCAACAACACTGACACCAGCACAGGGTTGGAGAGTCCCGAGGACGGAGCCAGGGATGGCAGCGAGCACCTGCCTGACAGTGGGCAAGAGGTGTGCCAAACAACCCCTGAACTCGGACATGGGCCTTGTAGCGCTGGAGCCTGCGGGTTTCTTAAAGAGGCAAGAGTGTGTGTGTGTGTGCGTGTGTGTATAATGCAACATAAAGTTAAGCTGACTTAAAAGCTAACTAAGCTAAGTGGTTACACAGGTTGCCTGGTCAGTTAAAGTAAGGTACTGACTAAAAAAAAGCTGGTTAACTAGAGTTGGAACTTCCTCAAAGGTTAACTGAATTGCTAATGCTATCACAGGCTAATTTGCAGCATTGACTTATTTTTTAAAATCTCGGTTGTCCATCCGACAAGTAACTTATTATGCTGTTAACATTTGCTGGTACTTTAGGGAACTGTGTAATTACCCCGTGGTAAAACCTGAAATGCATTTACTTTCACATTTGTGCGGATGTACTATGGCAGTGTTTGCTACTCTACCACAGGGGACCTCTATTGATCATAGCACGATTCTTACCTCAGTTTAAACAATACCTAACCTGTATAAAATAATGGACCAGATAAGAAGACAGTTTAGTTTGATGTACAGCACCACAAGTATTCAGTTTACTGTCTGCTGCACCTGTCACTCCACACTATGGGACTTGCCACATTAAGCCCCCCCCCAGTAGTAACATAGGACAATACAATTGTTTCACAAATGGGAGCTCAATAAGATTAGTAATTCTCCAAGTAGGCCAGTTATTCTAGCACATGGTATAAACAGCTGCCTGGTGGATGTTATGTCCTGAGGGCTGTTGATGTGGTCAATTGTGTAACTTTATCCCCTTTCTTTAGACACAGCCGCCAGCTGTGAGCCTTGAGAGGTGGAGTAGTGAGGCTTACACACACATCTTATTTGCTTATACAAAAGCAGTGGTCCATGCTTGAACACTACCTCCTCTTTGGGTTATGTTCACATGGATAATGAGATGTTGACACATCTTTTTTTTTTGTGTACCTCTCTCTTGCAAAATATGGCCACTTAAATACGACTGTGATGAGGTGTTTCAAGGGAGAGGACGACAGCTGTGATATTTGACAGTAAAGAAAAAATCAATAACTATCTACATTTGCTAGGCCAGCTGAAGCTGGAAAATAGCAGTTGACAAGCTCAGACAGGGCTTGGGCAGAACTGTGCAGGTGTAGTGTACTTTTGCCTCCAGCAGTAACGTAAAATCAGATTCAGCAATCATTCTGGATGAGATACATCATTGAGGTTAAAAGGAGGTGGGAAATTATTTTCTAAAATGAATGTGGAGACATGAATAGTGTGCCTGCGGCAAATAGCTGGTAACCTACATTAAATGTTGTACCATAACATCTAAATGTTACATTATGTAACAGCTATTACAAGATTACATCATCAGTTAAGATACTAGCACACCACACCATTTCTAATGTGTCTCAAAAAGCAGTTAAAGAGAAACTATGCAGGGTTTTTTAGCTTAATTATGCTACATTTCTACCTTAATTAAACAGCTTTGGAGTAATTTTGATGGTTGAATAAATGAC
Organism: Selene dorsalis; assembly: GCA_900303245.1. Taxonomy (NCBI): domain Eukaryota; kingdom Metazoa; phylum Chordata; class Actinopteri; order Carangiformes; family Carangidae; genus Selene; species Selene dorsalis. Next base: position 25,969 of record OMNW01007903.1, read on the forward strand.
TTGTAACTTGTTACAGGGAGAATGGAGGCTCTCTGTCTCTGTCTCCAGCTCTTGTCTCAGGGGCACTGCGACACAAATGCGTCCCATAACCCGTAATCTCTTGTTTATGATGGACAAGGCTACCCAAATATACACGTCGTAACGTTGTATGTGATAAATAAAGTTATCCACTGCTCCATGGATTGCTTTCTCGCCAGCTTCATTGAAAACAAATTTACATGGCCGGGAGGAGGGTTAGCAAAACAGCAGAAAAGTGACCGGACTTACATAATTCCCCTTTAAGTTAAGTTAGTTGTTGACCCAAGTCAGTTCATTGGGGGTCTTCTGGAGGTAAAACAAGTGCCAGAACACCAGTCATTCCTTTAAGTATCCAGTTATCAACAATGGCTGGGGTCACTGAACCAGAAATGTAATTGTATTTACAGTCTTTGTGTGTCAGCCAAACAACTGACTGTGTTTTTCCTTCTCTTCCACCCTGAATCTCCCCGATTCTCCTGTGCCCCAATTCTATCTGTCCTTTCTCTACACCTGCCTGTCTTTGGCCTACCAGGAAAGTGAAGTTAAAGTTAAAGAAGAGGAAGAACCTGCTCCGCTCATTCAGCTGGCTCACAGTTCCACACTGGAACAAGAGGTATGTTGTGGCCTGTCACAGTTGCTTTTGCATTAGTTGCAAATGTTGCACTTTGCATCATTGTTAAAAACGGTTTCTGAAAAGTAGCTGTACTGGTTTTGTTGCAAGAGTACACACTCTACTGTTTGTTAGTGTGTTACTTAAATAAAATTTACTGTCATGTGACAGTGTTGAATCTTGCATTGTCCCTATTTTTTAGCAGTGGATTACATTCATGTGACTTCATCACTTGAATTGCACCGTTTTGAGGCCAGTGCAATTAGTCATGTGGAAGCACAGCAATTACTATGTCTCACAAAGAAGGACTTAATATTTCAGAACCTTTACAGCTGAATTTATACAACATAACAGTTTACAGAAATCTAATAGTCAAATGTTTGCACTTCCATTGGTTTTGCTCTTACATTTTGTTATTATAAGTATATTTGGTATTACTTTAAACTCAAAGACACATGTATTTAGATAGGGACATGACTGTAGCAACAAAATGTGTGTGTAAAGAATATGTTCTGTGCATGTTTTGTCCCCTTTAGAGTCTGCTCGACGGTATCACTGCACTGTCTGGTCCTGCACACCACCCTCCTCCTTCCATTGATATTGACCAGCACTGGAGCAATTTACTGTCTCTGTCTGTCACTGACCTTGATGTAAGTTGCCTGATGATGCACTTGTATATGCTGGAAAATTAATTTTACATGAAGCTTATTATCGGTTTGTAATCAGAAATTCATATGCATGAGCTATGAATCACCAGTATTTCACATCAGTTATAAGTAGTCAGTTATATATAACTAAAATGTATGTCTCATGTGTAGGACTTGGACTCTCTTGTCACGGACACAGACATCACCAATGCTATCAGCCACAATGTCAGCTTGCATGATGCTATGGTAGCTGGTGCTGGAGCCTTTGGTGTGCCTTTGGAGAGAGCTGAGGCCAGACCAGTCGCACAGCAACAAAGAACCACCTTCCGCCTGGAATCTACGGGCTCCTCGCACTCAGACGTGTCACCAGGGATGGCCCTGGGCTTGGCTGCTCTTCCCTTTGCTTCAGTGTGTAATTTAACCGCAAATGAGTCATCACAGAGCGCACTGGGTGGCTGTCTGGACGAGGCAGTGTTCGACCAGATCAATCAACTAGGTTTGGAAGGCCTAGACACTATGGATACTCAACTGATGGGCTGTCTGGAGAGCATAAACCCACAGGTCCTTGAGGATTTGGACTCGGACTCGGGTCTGTCCCTGGAAAGCAGCTCTGGGGGTCCAGTCTCCCCAGGTTGGTTGAAACTTTAGCAGTACTGCAGATTCAACTTATTATTACACCTTACTTATTGATCCAAGAATTTGTTTGTTATGTGAATTAATACAATCAATAACTCCCCCCTTGTCCAGGCTCATCAGAGATGTCATCGTCATCCAGTTCATACTGTGAGGATGAGTGTGGAGCAACAGGCTACAGCAGTGATGTGGATTCAGTCCCCTCAAAAGGCATCATTGACTACACCTCAGTGTGGTCACCTGTTGATCTAAGTGAGAGCGTGTGGCATGACCATAGCTACCCATCGCCTGCTTTCTTCAACCAGCCTGCAGTAACACTTCCCCACAAAGGTATCAAAGAGGAGCCTCTCAGCGATGACGACGGACCAAGGTCGGAAGAGAGGGAGCTGAGTCGCGATGAGATGCGTGCCCGTGCCATGTGCATCCCATTCTCTGTCCTGCAGATTGTCAACATGCCTGTGGAGGAGTTCCTGGAGGTTCTCGATGGTCACGGTTTCTCGCCTGAACAGGTGACACTCCTGAGGGACATCCGAAGGCGGGGGAAGAATAAATTGGCAGCACAAAACTGCCGCAAGCGCAAATTAGATGCCATCACAGGGCTTCAGGAGGAGGTGGAAAGGCTACAGGCCCAGAGAGACAGGTTACTGAGGGAGAAACAGCTCACAGCCAAGACAATGGGTGCTGTGGGCCAGCAGATTAAGCAGCTGACCAGAGACGTCCTGGCCCGGCTAAGGGATGAGTCAGGACAGCCCCTGAACCCAGAGAGATTCACCCTGCAGTGCGGGGCTAATGGGAGAGTGGTAGTTCAGCCTGTAAGACGGCCCGCTGTCTCCACAGCAACTGGCAACAAAACAGACAAGAGAAAGAAGGACAAAAAACAGTGATGCAGTACTGCCAGCTGAGACTTGAGCTTTTACAGTTTGGATGTTTCTGAACTTACTTGCCTGACTCTGGTTTTGGGATCTCCTTTTGTAAGTGGATTGTGTGTGGATTCACCGCTGTTGGGAGCCTAAATCGTCAAAAGCTGCAAAAAGAAAACAAACTCAGAACATACATAAATAAATAAAAATCTCTGTAAATAAAATGTCTCATGGGGAAAATGTAGCTTACACACTGGAGATTCTTTGCTCATTAAAGATGTACAAGGCACCAACGCGTGGTTTAAGGGAACAACTAAGCTGCTGGCAAAGCTACCAGTATCTCTTTGTGCCTGTTAACATTTAAGTCCTTGAGTCTTGTTGTCTTTACAGATAAGCAAAGACAACCAGACATGATGGCCAGCATGACAGTTACTGGATAGAAATCTAGGAGGGCGATTCTGTTTGTTTGTTTCCATGTAATCTCACCTCTCAATGTATACCTATTCAGTTTAAAGAGGCGGTTCAAGATTGTATTTATTAATAGATCTGAGGTTCCTGAAATGCAAATATGCATCATATGAGACTGTCAAGGGCAGTATCTTTTTTTCATAATGGAAACTTTATCTCAAAGTTCTAGGGCTATTGGGACATCACATAAAGTTTACAGGTTTGTATCAGATAAATGAGGGCATGTACTGTTGAGCAGAAAATTGAATGGAAACTTCAAAAAAAGATTTTGTTCTTTTCTTTATGCCTTGATGGCATACAGTATACCAATGATTAAACTGACAAGGCCTTGATTTGCTTAAAGTGTTTTGGTTACTGTGCTAGTATGAGCCACAGATGAACATTGTCATAACAAAAATGTTTTTGAAGAGGCAACCATTTTTTGTGTTGTATTTTGAATAATTAGTTTAAAGCACAATTCTGCTTTACCCCTTTAATTTTGACAAGATTATATTCTACCTCACTCATTAGTTTGTGTTATTGATTTTGGCTAAATAAAAACAAAAAGCCCTTTTTAGGGGAATTTAAGTGCACTCATGAACGAAAAGAAGTGGCCCGAAATGGACCTAAAACCATCCTGTTTGTGAAAAAAGTAAAAATACAATCACCAACTCTATTTAATAGGATTGAATGTTGTTTTGGATGTTGCTTTTTTATATATATTTGAGATTATGGGAGATGAAGTAAGTATTGAGTAGGTTGCCCTGTGATTCATAGGCACACTGCTTAATACAGTCAGCAGAGTGAGTGAGTTAAATGGAGAAAAGCGCATCAAGTAGTTAATAGTGTGACTCAATAAGTATTTTCCCCCCTAGTCCCTCACAAATTTGTATTTAATTTACTGGTTTGACCAAGAGTTAACTTTGCTGTTTGTATAAATGCTTAGGGAATTTCAAATGCTCTTGCAAGTGTTGCTCTTTCTGATTAAAAAAAAAAGAAAAGAAAGAAACTAAACCAGTGGTGTCTCTTTCTTGCTCTCCATTGTCGTGCCACTACCTGCTCAGCTGAAGCTCACAAGTGCATGTTATTATTATACTATACTTTTCATTTGTCATGCATTAAGATTGCTTATGTGCTAAGTAATTACAGGGTCCAGTCACTTCAGCTGTTTACATAGGGGCAGATGCAGAACAGAGTCGTGAGACTCCAAGGTAAGAAGCGAAGCGCGTTTTCCTTCCTGGTTGCCGTAGAAGTGCCACGATCTGAGCTTGGCGCCCGTCCTGCAGAGCTGCAAAGGAGAGATAAAGAAGTGGCTGACCGCGTGGTTAGGAGGCATCACTGAAGCGTTTTCTGATTTAAAGGTGCGTATGCAGCCTTTTTTTTTAAACGCTGCAACATTTAGCGCGCATTTGACCGAAGTAACGTGACGATAGCTTTGTTCTCTAGCTGCGCCAAGAATGGGTAAGGCAAATTTGCGAGGGAAGAGTGAGCCCTAGCATCACTCCAGTATTATTAGCTAGCTGTGTTATCAGAACCTGCTTACACGACTATATCGTCGGTGTATGCTAACAGTTTATGATGCCAGTGTATCTTACAGCATGATGTCGTTTCTTGGACACATTAACGTCCACTAGCTAAAAGCACAAGTGTCCAGTTCGTGATTGAGTTGTACCGTCGGGCCTGTAAAGCTAATTTGAGTCTTTTTTTTAATCCCGGTTAACCATTGTTTGCGTTCTTGTAAATTGTTACTTTAAAACGGCTAACTCGCACTTGGGTCGTTTGTTTACGCCATTCGTCCAATTAAACGTTGCATTGCAATGTGGGAAAGTAAAGTCGATGAAATGCCTCTTTCTACCCAGGAAAGAAAAGATACCAGTCAGCTACAGTTAGCATACATGCTAATCTCCATAATGTTATCTCGTTGGGCTATCTCTGACTAAATGGCTCACATCGACTAATCTTTTGCACAGCGCCTGGCTAACCAACCCGGGTCTCAGCCCAGTTTTACCAGTATTATAACTGTAATATTATTTGTGCGCGGTGTCACAGTTGTGTACATTACCGGGTCCTTAGAGACAAAAACATCACTTATTACATCAGGTTGCTTTACGGCACCTGACAGACGGCATGTAACAGAATAAGAGCATGGTGTGATGTGATTTGAGGCCTTACTCAAACTTGAACAGTTGAACATTTCCGTGCTTCCTGTTGTTAGGGCACAACATGGGCAAGAAGCAGAACACCAAGGGGAAGAAGGATGCACCGGAGTCACAGGAAGAACCTGAGGAGTTTGTGGTGGAAAAAGTGTTGGATCAGCGTATTGTCAATGGGAAAGTAGAATTCTTCTTGAAGTGGAAAGGATT
>OMNW01007904.1:0-15385 GCA_900303245.1 Selene dorsalis
GTTAAATCAGTAAGTTTCAAAAAAGAGGTGTTCGAGAATCACATTAGTGGTATTTTCTGGGCTTCTATTTAAAAAAAAAAAGAAAAAAAGTGACTCATATTCAGGCTTTAGGTAATATACAGATAATGATTTAAAATTAGATAATAAAATGAAAGCGGGCTGAGTGTTAAATTGTATTTCCTGCACTTGTGGAGCAATTTGGCTTCTCTCTTTAAATTCAAATGAGCTGAGACAATTTGTGTGCCAGATGTTCACAGCTGACTGATGTAAGACGCAGAAAGGATATAAGATGTGTGCTGTGCTTGGATACAGTTGAAGCATGCTTGTATAAATGTCCTTTACACTGGTTTTAGCTTGAAATCTTGTCAGTGACGGGTTGCAATATCCCTTTAGAAAGTTCTTTCAGTCTTGATTTACCCCCTTGTCTCTTTGTGTTTTTCAACAAAAATGAAAAAATAAATAAACGTGCAAACCTTTTAAACAATCGAAGAAGTCAAGAAACTTGTGTCCTAAATGAATATCAGTGTTAATTTGTTACATAACATATTTTTGCCTCAGATTTCACAGCTGCTCGTGCGTCTCCGAGCCCCTTGGTGTCAGTCTGTTTAAAGTAACTGCTTCTTGGTACAAAGGCAGACACAGTGAATATAAACTGAATAAACTCCAGACAATGAAAAGGCAGCACATCAATAACTGCTAGGCTGGGCTTAGCAGGGGGGCTTATTGGTTTAATTCTCAAAATACACTGAGATGGGAGACTGCATAAGAACAAACAACTGAAGGGGGTGTTTGTACGTGTTTATGTGTGTCTGCCGTCTTTTTCAACACGTACAGCAGGCATAGTGCAAATATTAGCACTGCATCTATTGGGAAGCAATCTGGCTGTCACCATATTGTTGGGTTTTCTTTTTTTTGTGTGCAGAAGCTTCAGTAAACAGAGCTGAGCAGACACTGAATGCGGCCTCTGTTGTTTTGCTGCTCTAGGAGAGGTTGTACTGGTAATGAGCAGTAAGTTCAATGGCTTCCATCCTTACTGTCGCTGCGCCTCGGCTGACTTGTGCAGCGTACTGGAACAATGGCATCGTTTGTGTGTTGTTTCAGTTGAATGTCATTTTGTTTAGAGTGCGAGCACAACAGCACAGAGGGTGGCACGTCGAAGTAATCCCATTACTTCTGTGTGGCAGCTAATCACCTCCTATGTTAGTTTGTTTTAATTTGTGCAACCTGTTTTTATTATGTTTCATTGTTCAGCTGTTATTGCCTCATCGTTCTTTACATTTATTGCATTTAGCAAACAAATATGATCAGGTACAGTGATTTTGTTCAGCAGCTAATAGTCAAGATGACGATCTTCGACTTCTTTAAAAAGTGTTATGTTATGAGTGTTATGTATCAAGTGTGAAGAATCTGAATAACTAATGCCAACACATCTGATGTCTTTGTGGCATGCACCAACGCACCACTATATCACACACACGCACGCACACGCACAGGGGACATCTGGGTAGAGCTGTCTCTGTAGTCTTGCCCTTTTGATCAGATGACTCTCCCTCAGTGATAATGTGAAGCCTGTATCTTAGGCAGGAGCGCTGATGTCTATTAGATCTATAAATCATGTTAGCCGATGGGAGAGAGGGGTGGTGGTGGTGCAGGTGGGTTGTGTGTGTGCAGTGAGAGCTCAGGGTCGTAAATCTCATTACCTGCGACTGCTGCCGACCCCCCCGCCACCTCACCCCATCCTCAATCTCTCCCATTATCAGCTGACCTTGACCGCCAACGCAGACACTTACACTCAATCAGGGCTGCAGAGGGTGTGTGGTGTGTGTGTGTCTCTAGGTGCATGTGTGTTTACCTGTCACATTTGTGTCATGATATTTGGAGCTCTGTTCTCTCGTTCCTGATCTTAAACGATGCTCTGGGAATTTTTTTTTTTTGATGATATATCAGTTTATTCTTGCTCCTGTCAACTTGTCATTGGTTTACTTCCATCCAGCTTTTCTATCAGTCTTAAAGCTAACACACACACACACACACACACACACACACACACACACACACACACTCTTCCCTTTTAAATGTTTGCATGTAATTTTTTCTATCGTTCGGGACTGTACAATCAGTAGCTCTGCTTAAGGGAAAAAACATGTCCCGTCCTTTTAATGTAAAAATAACAGCATAAAACAGATGAGAGCACCTTTAAAAACCAGTAGTCCTGATTAATAAAATGATAAATTTTAAACAGGAATGACCTATACTGTGAACTTCAGGTAATGAGTTTTTCTCTTTTGAAGTATTGATTAAATCTCTCTCCAAAGAAGAAAGTTCTAACTTTTTCCTTTTTTTCCCCTTTGTGCTGTGGTGACTGAACAGATTGCTTTGGTCCTTGGTTCCAGTTAGCCGAGTCGCTTTCCAAGCTGCTGTGAAATGGCTAATAAATACACACCTGTAAGCACATCATGGTTCATTTAAAGTCTAATGATCTCATGTAGAAACACAGACCTGTGACTGTGCGACACTCATGCTTTAGCCGCCACCTGTTTGTCAGAGAGGACGAGGTGAAGACGAGAGAGTTTGGATTGTAAGCCGAGTGTAAGGTCATTTTTAAAAGACATAACAATAAAAGGCTAGGTTTGAAAGACTTTGGACTAAATGGTGGAAGTTTTTCAGATTTTGTTGCCTAACTTTTTGGTCCCAAGAAATGGGCAGTTTTATTAGCTACGCTAGCATCATGAGCACCTCAGCAACTACTGGATCGTCCAACTTTTTTTCGACAACATTTTTGTGACACAAATTCATGTCCCCATTAGGACATGTCCCCGTCTTCATTTTTTTTCATAACCAAATACATAGAAGACTCAACACTGTACACTACTTTGTTTTTTGTGCTAATTAGCACACATTAGCTTGCTAAAATGCTAATTATGATCAGCGTTGGGTTTTACTTTACCAACTCAATCAACGTGTTATCATATATTCATTTAAACAGAACGAATGATCGACAGTCATGCTAACAAAGCTAACGGTTTTTCACCTAAATTCATCAAAAAATAAATATGTGAAATGATCTTAGCTGTTTTCATAGCTGTGCCAATACTTCGATACCCTAATTTATATTACTGAGTGTATTAGACTAACAGTCTTTTTTAAAACTTACATAACCTGCTTTGGGAATCTACACTTAGATAGTTGTTTGGACCATATTTTGAAAATGAATTGGAGAGACAGAATAAAGAGAGGAAGCATATTCACATTCACATGCTGTACCTAATGGCATGGCTGAGCTTTGCCAGCTGCAGACTGCTATTGTGTGTTTTATATCACAATAGAATAATGATGGTGTTTATGAAAGAAAGCATTTTCTACAACACATCTTGGCTTATAGATCTCTACCTCTTAGAAAAGCCTATAACTTTACACCTGTTGACATGTTGGCGCTGCAATCGACATGGTCATGGACACAATAAGTATAAAATGGGAGCACAGCTGCCAACAACTACGACTCATACAATGGAAATGTTTCTTTTTTGGCTGCTGCAGCTACATAAATTCGGCAAAACTTTGAGAAACAACAAAAAAAGTGTTGTCCAGGTCACACAGGGTGAAATGTCTTTTTGTTGTGTAAATCAGGCCTCTGGCAGTGCCCTTGGTTTCTCTGATGGCTGTCTGAGATCTCCTACTGCGTTCTAACTACCAGCACCAGTGAAACAGACATAATGAATGTTAGACTTCCAAACAGTGTCTGGCGCTGCTTGCAGTCTTCATATTTCTCTGACTTTCTGTCTTTTGCCTGTTTCTCCCCTTCCTTCCTTCCTTCCTTCCTTCCTTCTTTCCTTCCTTCCCTCCATCCTCCTCCACTCTTGCTCTGTATTTTCTTTGTGCTTCTTGCTCTTGTTTTTCTTTCTGAATTTCACACATTAAAAAACAGACATTAGGCAACTGCACAGGAAATTCAGTCCCATTAAAAAAATCATTCCACATAATTTCATCCATCACCTAAGGAACATGGTAGTGTGTCTTACAGTATAATCAACTGCGGACTCTTTAAGAAACAGAAATGGTTTGACTACTGACACAAAAATCATTTCATTAAAATTAGTCAAATTAAAAACAGCCCTCTGTAGAAGTGGTGATAATTCAGGCTGCAGCCTCTCTCTCTCCCCTAACATCATTTCCTCAACTCTCTCTCGCTGCTTCCTCGCATGCATCTTAATGGGTTTTCATGCCCGAAGCAGATTCAAGGCCGGAGCGGGAATCTGCTGCATTGTGGTATATCTGGCTGGTTCAATAATAACTCATATGACAACACTCTCAGCTATCACAAAACCCCCAAACTGTCACTGTTCCAGCACTGTGCCTTTGAGTAGACAAGTTCACCCTGAATAATTTAGCCACAGTGAGTTCAGCGAGTAAGTTCGCCCAGAGGAAGTTCCTGAAAAGTACATCATGTCTGCCCTCAGGTCCGATTCATAGGACGGTGACAGGCTCAGTCATGTTTGATAGCAGCAGATGTGCATGGCAACTAATCACCAGTCAATCCAGGTGTACCACTCTGAGGTGGAGGACATAACCTGGGGCAGGAGGGTCTCTGTGGATTCACCATCACTAACGAGGAGGCCCAATCTGAAACCATCTCTCTACCTGTGGCACAATATCTCAATACAGTTACCAATGAAGACAATGTGCACAAGTGTATGTACAGAAGGATGTCATGAATAACATGACAACACTGTAAAATCAAGTCTATATAAAAGAGGCAACACTTCCTGTGTGACGCTACGATTTAAGACGTGGTGTCACTGCACAGCACAGATCAATACAGGTGATTCTGAATGTTCTACAGACAACACTGCCAAATCAAGACTGATCTTTAGATTGAGTTGCCTTATGCCGATCCCATCATGCATCAGCCAAATGCCTGGGTTCATGCCAATCACTAATAACAATACCAATTTAAAACAAACAACAACGTTATCTCCTTTTTTGTCATCTACATCTGACACACACACACACACACACACATACACCCTAGTGCCCTGTTCCACACTGTCAGGCTCTCAGGACCACCTGAGGGTACCACATCACAGGTTTGTTTTTCCTGTATCTGCTCCATCAGAGAGTAGCAGGCCTCATTAGTGTGTGGCCCCTGTAGGGTCCTGGGGCCCCACAACCCACCCAGCCAACCTTCAGTGGCCCCTTGGGCCCCGAGCCCCAAACACAACAAATCACTGAAACAAAAATGCGTACTAGCATCCCTGATGCCCGAATCTTTACACTTCAAAAACACAATTATGCTAATGCCAGGAATCATTTGCCATTCCAACTCTGATTTAATGCGGCCTTTTAGTGGGGAAAGCTAATTAGAGGCTTTAATTAACATGTGCGACACAAACTGAAGAGAAGTGCGAAGGAGCCTGTCGATCATGGAGGAGCACAGCGAGAGCGGTGAAAGAGGGAGAGCGAGAAAGGGAAGTCTGAAAGCTATGCAAATGAGGCGAGGGAGCGCCACAGGGAGGCGTGGATCTCTGCCGCTACAGCGGTTTCTGTAAATATCACCGTGACCCGCAGACAGAGTGGAGGCATCTCATTAACACAGATTGGAAAGTGTCACCAGAACTCAGTCCACGAGGGTCAGAGCTGATACGATGCAACCTGAGCTTAGTGAGGGTACCATCATTAAAACTGTGACAAAACATGGGATTTAAGACCATGTTCAGTAATGCAAATAACTTATTCCACTCACATCAGTCTTTTCCAGTATAACTACCTCAGGGTGGACGGCCCAGTGCACCACTGGACAATTACTAGGCCTCCATACCGTGCCTCTATAGGTGCAGATAAAATGCTGCCTGAATGCACACTGTGATTGCATTTATAGTCTTTCACAGAGTGGGTTTGCAGGTGTCTATAAATTAAACACCAGCACGTGGACACAGGAGTTGTCTCATTAACACAGGCTGGAAGGTGAACAGTGCACAGATCTGCATTATTGTTGCACAACTCGAGCTTGGGATATCATCATCATTACAACAGGTAGATACACACAGATAGTGAAAAATAATCACCTCTGGGTTTTTTTCTCTCTTTTTTTTTTGCAGTGCTGCAGTTTTTCCCCTGAAAATAAACTGGGCCACAGAAAATTGAAATAGAAGATAGGAGCAGAAAACAGGAAGAGTCAAGCAAATAGGCCTATTAACGTCTAGAGCTTTTATCCTGCTTTTGCTTAAATTCACATTTTCACACAGCTCTGCGGCACGGGGAATGCACTTTAATATCCAAAAGGAAGATATATTAAGGCTCTATTCATTTTTCCTTTTTATTAATTAAAGTACCTTTTGTGCTGACAGTTCATTTTGGAGTTTCAATAAAACTACGTGGCTGGTGAGGATGTAATTTCCATACTCGATCTATATAACAGTTGTTCTGCCTAAACTATTACCTCCTGATTAGTCAATTATATATCACTTGGCAATTGACTTAACCATCGCCTATATAATATTTCCCATTTCTCATTAAAGTAATATTTATGTGAGGTGGTTGTGAAAGGTTTTTCCTCATTTTATCAAGTAACTTTTCCTGTTTGACTGATTTTGTGCACAATCATTCAAAGTCATTTAGCTCAATGTGTATTTGGTTTGTAAGGGCTGTATACGTTGGCCTCGGTCTGTGAGTCTGTGCAGGCTGGAGTCACCTTGTTCAATCTCTCAGTGTTGTAATCTGTCTACATGGCTCCAGTCCTGTATGGGCACTACAGGTTTTTCCTCTTGGGGATCAATGCAGCCACAGGAGAGAGAAAGAAGGAAGTGAAATCTGCAGCCTCTCTGATAGTTACATGTGGCCCACTTTAAAATTCATAGAAAGAAACAGTCCTGCTAAGACCTGGGTGAGGATTACACTTCTGCTATATTGATTGTCAATCTCAGAGTTTCTAACCTTTTTCAGTTGGCTGATGTACTTTAGCCCCTGTTTCTTTGTCTCTGTAGCATTGTCGTATCTATAGATGAAGCCAGTGAATAATAAATGCATCATTAATATTAATACTATATTGTGCTTTAGCTCAAGTGGATATGCAGTACAGGTGAGTGCTTCGGTTATAAAAAACTATAAATACACTGAGGGACGACTTGTCTCGTCCTGACACATCAAATGCTGTTCACACTTCATAATGTTGGAGCTAAACTTCAGGCTGCCATCCATCACTTCAAGGATCGTAGTTATTAATCTTTGAGAGGAGACAGTAAGAACAGTGAGGCTCACCTGTGCGTTCAGGACACTCAGTCCTCCGACAGGTTTTCAGGTTCAGTCACAGCGAACGCTCTTCACAGCACATCATGTCCCCTTGACCTGCACACAAGATGAACAAAATGGCAGGAAAATTCAGGTGGTGTACCAACACCCAGCTCATTCCAGCAAAACTGAGTGATGCCATGTTATTAAGCCCGGGGACAGACATTTTCAGTCATTATAGAAAATGCATGGTATTAATATTATTATTATTGTGTCTTTATTGTGGAAAAATCACACCACATCTGTTACGGCTGTACACACAGTGTCTAATGGAGGGTTTTAGGGAATCACATCTGCATTAATCCCTCATTAATCTTCATGAATCCAACCAGGGTTGGACAAAACTACATAAATACATGTCCACATGAACATAGGGATTCTGATTGTTTCTTTCATAAAATAATCTCAAAATGTTTCGGAAAATGCTAAATTATTATGAAAATAACATTAAGAACTCTTGAGTTGGTCTTGTGTTGTTGGTTTGGTGTCAACTACCCACAGACCGGAAGAGTTAGCCACTAGGTTTTGATGTAGCATTCAAACAGTGAAAGGTTGATGTTGGGGTTAGACGTTCGTAAAGACCAAAAACAGAGCTGAACTGTGTGTGAGTGCTGGACTTGTATTCCCAAAGTGAAATGACCAGTGAAGATGCTCTGTGTCTGTTTGGTGTATAGAAATGCAACTGTCTGTGTCCGTCACATGTTAGCCTCATCCATTATAATAGAGATGATAATGTACGTCTATGTTGTGTTTGCAGCTGCCTTAAGTGGCCAGAAAGAGCTTTTATAATACTGTTGTGTCCTGTGTTGCTCTTATTCATGTGGCAGCAAGTAATGAATCAATTGGTCTAATGCAAAGTTTACAATGGCAAAGTTTACAACCTCAAACAGGTTCTGTTTTAAAATGAAGGAAAGCATAATTTTTCTTAATTTGTGTTTTGGGGATTTCATTTATACTCATTTGCATTATGTTTTCAAGTTAAAAGGTGGAAATCCAAACATTCTGCTCTCAAGACAATAAATCTTGCTAGTGATAATCTGACAATGATCAATCTGTCCTGAATGAACATTTCCTGTTGATTCAACTCCAAAATGATCCAAATATTTACCAGCAGCGTTGGATACAGCATGTGTCTACACTCACAGCGTGTCAGGCAAGGTGCTCTTGTTTAAACACTCTCTGGATTAAACAGTGCAGCAGGGTAACATTCATATGCATTTCGGAGCATCACGCTCAAGGTCACTGACTATTAAGTGGTTAGCCCGTAAAATATGTTCCTCGCTAATATGATACAGCAGAAATTTCTTTGCCTGAGGACATGAGGAGGAGATGGCAGCACACAGACTAAGCTCGTACTGAGTCTGGTAAAAAACCCATGAATCTCAAACGACTCAGCTGAGGTAGAACGTAGGAATCACATTTATTCAAATACACATTTGACCGCCGTTACTAAGACTTCACATTAAAAAGACATGTGATAATCTTATGAAATACAATGGTATTAAAGGCTAAGACAGTGACTTAACCTTTTTGTGCTGTGATCTCTTTTCAGAAAGTTGTGTTTTACTGGGGACACTTGTTAGGAGGACCAACCACAGGTAAGTATATTTTGCAGCTATTAGCTTCAACTCAGTCAGTAATCCAAAATACAATGAACAGCAGGAGAGTCTCTGTTTTTGTTTTCTAAAGTAAAAGGATTTGATCCTCCTCTTTGTCATGTTATGGTTAATTACTAAATATATTTGTGTTGTGAACAGATGTTCAGGCAAATGAAGTAATTATAAGACTGAGCTGTGGGAATTTGTCTTTATCTCTTATAGAGTAATTGATTAATTGAGAAAATGACTGTAATAAATGAAGATGATTATTGGTTGGAGCCTTATACATTTAAAAAAAACTTGACATTTTTGTTAGGGCGGTTATTTAAATGAGATTTTAAGTGCAGGACTTTTTCTTTTCTTTACATATATTGGTACTTTTACTTAGGTTAAGACCCAAGTACTTCTTCACTACTGGGATAAGGGAGCGTAGAGACTAGGGTCCATATTGGAGTCTTGAACCTGCAGAACAATAACGTTGCTGTGAAGTGACAAAAATGTTTGTTGCTGCAAAGCAGATGCAGATATTTGAAAAATGAGTCCTCCACTTAAGTGTGTACCTATATTTGTATCTGTCCTGAAAGACCAATAAACTCAAAGAGAATTCTCATTATGTCAGTAAACAGTATTTCATAGCACTCGTGAAGAAATCAATATAATGTGGAGAGAGATGGAGCTGAAAAAACAAAAAAAAAAAAACAAAAACAAAATGGTAGTGTTGCTGAGGTTGGCATCAGAGGGGCCTTTATTGTGAACTTGATTAAAAGAAAATTGCTTTCAAGTGCTCTCAGCAGGCTGGGAGGTTGAGTGGGAGTGCTCTTGTGTGCAGCGCTGGTGGAGTTGCACAAACTAGGCTTTCAGGCTGAGGAAACAAGATGAAGAAATGCTTTGAAACTGCCTGAGGACAAAGAATGTGGAGGCACTGGTGACACTGTGGCGCAATATTACCGCTATTATCATTTTCAATACATTTTCATTTACATGCCATTTCTGAGACTGGTGAGATGAAATTCATTTTGGTCTCAGAAATAATTCTTCTTTTTTTTCCCCACTTCCTCTGCATGATGAAAGGAGTTTTGGTTGCCATGTAAACGGCCGTCTTTTGTTGGGCTTTAAAATCTTAATTTTAAATGGTTATTTTTCATTAGTAAACTGCACCTTTTCACACCTTAAATGAAGTGTTGAAACTGAAACTGAAGAAAGACTCAATAAATGAAGTAAAATGAAGTCACATAATTGTAGATTATGTGTCAGGTGATTATCTGACAAGAGTCAGCTCACCTGACAGACGGATGGGGCTCGTTCATTTTGGAACTGTCACATTTGTGTAATTTATTCCCTCTTGAATTCGAAATGACATCAGGAGATCAAATACAGGCCCTGATTTCCATGAATCGTTCACCTAATTGGCTTTTAAAAGGGAGGAGTGAGATCTGGTGAATAATTTAACTACTTGGTTTTAAAGTACTTTGACTTGGGTGAGAACACTATTGGAAATCCATTTACTGCGCAGGGTTAAACTTTCTCTCTATTTCTTTTTCTTCTTCTTCTTCTTCTTTTTTTAAGAACCACTATTCAGAAATCACATTTGCATTTGATTTACATTTGGTTTCCCATCCCTGTACTCATTAAAACATATTGTCAGTCTAGTCATGTATGAACCCAGCAACAACAGGAGCAAACACCAAAGAGACTCTAACATACAGCTGCAGCTTTCATAAGCAGCAAACCGCTCCTCAACAATGAACGATGCAAATTAATTTCACCATATCGTCGCCTCTAAGGTTTCCTTAAAGCAGATTCGTCTTTGTTTGTTTGCTTTATAGGTCAAATGGAACAAAGAAGCTGCAAATAATGAGGATTATTCACCTCTCTGCACCGGGTTCACTCGCCATACACATCAGTTTTAGCGCATAAACAAACAGGTTCACAGTATCTGAACATCATCTGAAATGCATTAGCATGTGCACCGTAGCACAGTCAACACTGAACCCACAGAGATTAAACAACAGTCTCCTTAGTGAATAATTTTGAGTGATTAATGAGCCCATTTCCCCAAACAAACTGTAGGTGTGTTTGCTCTTTTGTCGTGTTTTTTTTTTTTTTTTTTTTGCCATTGTGTTAATTTTGTTGACATTATTAATAATCACAGATGTCAAAGACTTTCAGTTTTAATAAACTGCACCAGAGAAAATATTTTGTCAGCGAGTATGAGTCTGTTTTCTAATTAGATCCTAATATCTTGATATAAAGATGTGTAAAAGTACATGTTTTTGTAGTCCTTATGAGAAGACTGACACCACTCTCATGTCTGTATGGTAAATGTGAAACTGGAAGCAGCAGCAGTTAGCTTAGCTTATTTTAGCTTAGCTTAGCTTAGCATAGCATAGTATAGCATATCTTAGCTTAGCGGAAAAACTGGAAACAAAGGGAAACTGCTAGCCTGTGTCTATCCAAAAGCTGACACAACCACCTCCCAGCTCCTAAAAACCTCTCATTATCTTGTTTATTCATAAGTTAAATGTGATCCAGACGGCCTGTGATACTTCTTTTAAGTTTGTGAAGCACTTATTTGGACCCAGAGATCCTCCTCTGGTCTGAGACTCTGAGCCGCCACTGGCAGTGACTTGGCAGAAGTCAGAACGTGTAGCCCACAGACAGACACGGAGACAAGACAGGACACTTCAGCGACCACACTCAGATGGGTGAAATCCCCCGGTCCGACAAACTCATCCCACACGATCGATGGCTGCTGTGACAACAGCCCCTCTCGTCACAGGCTGGAGAACAAGCTGTTGCGAAGGTCTGAGGATGGAAGATAGGCCCTGGAGGGGAGGCTTGATTTACGAGCCTGAGTCAAGATGGAGGCACAGTCGCCCACGTACTGTAGATGGCCTTCCTGCCGCATCATTCTCCCTCTGCCTGCCTGCCTGCCGCTCTGCTCGTCCTCCCTCCAGTGTCTATTTGCCTGCCTGTTGACAGCAGGACTGGGCTCAAATGACATATCACCCACCAAAAAAACTGTCACTGTGTTCTTTACACTTAGTTGGATGTGGCTAGATATCACCTTTTAGCTGGTTTCACTACATTTTTACACTTATACCCCCTGCTTCTCTGTGTTCAGACAAATAATGCAAGACAAAGAGTTAATTTGAAGATGCCATGTTGCTGTCTACCACTGGGAGAAACACACACACTGGTGGAGGTTAACCATGCCACTAGACAATACAACCAACCATCCTGAGGTATAGGAAGCACAACACATTACTTTGTGGGGGAAACGTGTCACCTTCAGGCGAACGCATGCTCTGTGGTATCTGTCGTAGCAGACATTAGACAGGGTGGAAGGCAAATATTGCATCAGCTTCATTCTGCCCGTTTCCACCTGCAGTGACGTGGATTTGGTTTGATCTCGGATATGAGGAGAAATATTACACGGCAAGGATCACTGTCAGCTGATCAGCACACAAACAAACAAAAAAAGATCTAATCTCCTTTTGTTTGGTAATTTTTCAAAATCGTACACAATTCGCTGCATCTTTATTCATTAAAGTTGAGGTTATGGAGAACTGCACCTAAGAGGCTTCAAAGGGGAGCCAATTAATTTTCTGTCAGTCAACTAATCGATTAATGGGCAAATCAGTTCTTCAGCTCAAGGAGATTAAAACCTTTAAGAAACTTCAATACAGTTTTTGGACTTGCTGGATGTGGGTGTGGGAGGTGTTGCTGGCCATAATGATGCGTTCACTGTCACTGATGTAAGTTAAAGTGGCAGCTACAGCACTTATAGGCATATTAAAAGTGAAATATCGACTGAGCCAAAATCTAAAACTGTAAATCTGTCATCAGCTCTTGACCACATATTGTGGTGATGCCTCACACCCCAAAGTCCTTCCAAGGTACAGTACAGTAGGTGCTCCCCCCAACCTTCCCACTCAGTCTTTCATTTATGGGGCTGCTGTTGAGCGAGTGAAGACACCCTGCTTCCATCTCTCTCCTGAGCCGTATCAATATTCATGGGTCTGCCGGGTGCGTTTGTGCGATGGCTGTCTCATTAGCCTTTGATCCCCTTGCGCGAGCCTTGTCGGAGCGTTGCCGCGCCAACAACAGAGCAGCGTTTGAAGTGTAGAGAGAACAGCTGCTTGCATTGATCTCCATATACTCTCTTTGCCATCCACATGCACGTCCGCACATACACAGATGCTGCCCACAGGCACATGAATACATGCATCTACTGTAGGACTGCACTTTGTAGAGTCTGACCCCAACACTGCAACAACTGCAAGAGTGCCATGCTTTTACACTGCTTCGTACAGTAGCATAAGGAGTACATATAGAGCCGAAACAAGGCATTGATTCATCGATTAGTGGATAAATCGATTAGCAGAAAATCAATCAGCTGCAATTTTGATAAGTGATGAATCATTCAGGCCTTTAGGTTTCTATGCCCATTAATGTGAGTTTTGCTGTTTTTTATTCATCTCCACTAAATGAAAACTACATCTTTTGGTTTTAAATGGTTGTTCAGCCATCACATGAAACCTGGGCACATCAGCTTGGGCTGTGGAAACTGTCATTTTATAGAAGATTCATTGATTAACATGGAAATTGGCTGATGAACAGATGATAAGAATAATTGAAACTTGAAGCCTTTGTAATTGATCTCATAATGAAATGCTTAATAACAGGATAATACGTCAAATGATGGGCTGATTATTACGAGTATTTGTCATCCTAGTAAAGACATCTTTCATGGTCTTACCAACAAGTATTATGCAAAACGCACTGAATTTTTCATAGAGGAAATAAGTAAATAAACACTGCTTGAGTTGTTACACAGAGAATATTATAACACGTACTGGAAATTAATAATGAGGTACGTTCTGTTACTAGATAGAGCTGCTAAGCCACCAAATTATTATGCAAGTTGGAGCAAAGCGGTGAAAAGCTTGTAAGAAAAAGGCACTTATTTGCCACTATGAGGCTGCAGAAATTATGGAAACGACAGAATTACTTGCTGCAATCAGAAATGCTTTGATCAATCCCACAAAGAGACAGCAGAGTGAAATGAATTCTGTATTTTTAAAAATGCATTTCACAACATAATCCACCTTCTTTTTTGGATAATCATGGCTAATTTTCTTTAAAAAGCAGCTGAAGCAGCCCCAATATGACATGACATCATACGTTATGCAGCCCACAGCGCTGCTCCTGCAATACCACGATACCACTGGAAAAGACAGGCTTTTCTTCACTTCTTGAATTTTACATGAAATGCTCTGTATAGAGCGTAGTGTTAGGATTACATATCAGATTCACAAGCCAAAGTGCTTTAAAGAAAATAAAAGACTGGGATTGTCACACTGAAACACCAAATTTACCACTGAGCCTTAATCATCTTGCTCTGCTCTCGGTCATTACAGGGCAGTGCACTTCCTCTGTCTAAATGTGAAGATATTTTTTCACTGTGCAGCCTGGGAGGAGAGGGTCCAGCCAGTATGACATCATGACACCTGCACAAAGACGGTCGCTGCGCTAGTCCACTCAATAATTCTCCACTCTGAGCTGAAACACTATCCGCTGTGTAAAGAGCATGGTTAAAAATGAAGACCATGGCTCTTGCCTTGACTATTGCCCCTCTGAGACCAGGTTAGCAAGATCAATACTGCAAATGTGCCTGATAACATTAGACTGTCCTTAATGGCACTAATGAAGAGAGTGGTTGACACATACTTAGGAGACTTAGGTCAGAGGAACAGTCTGTTAGCTGCAGAGCCGGCTCGAATTAAATGCAGTTTTAGATAACTGCAATATTCTAACACTTATTTTTCCGACTGCAGTTGTAATAAAATGTACTTACTCACTATTTCTTAACACTTAAGGATTGCCAGTGGACAGTCAAATCATTTTATAATGTGAAAGTACAGAAAATCGAACAGAACCGGTGCATTCGAAACAATTTTTAACATTTTCAGGCAAGTTGCAACAAGCTTTCTTTGTGCACATGCAAGTGGGACATGAGAAATGGAAAAGCTCATTTTCACAGCTCTTCAGTTCTGCACATCAACTGTGCAACTATGAGCAAAAAGGACGGAAAGAGTGGAAACAACAACAACAACGCGAGCAGAGATATACGTGATGCAGTGAAACTCTTTTCAGTGTCATTTCTCTAACATCAGGTCGTAGCGTGAATGGGTCTGATAACAGGGACCGTTATCAGTCTGCAAAATGTCAGAAACTACATCACAGCAGAATCACTGCTGACATTTTGTCAAATCACACCCTTATTTTTCTCCATCCACTCACACACCCATCCACATCTACACACATACACACAGTGCAACCTTATGCTGGAAAGCTTTGTACTTGGCAGGATCTTTGCACACAGACACACTACTTAACACCCCCCAGCGCCTGACTGCTGCCGGTTCTCACAGTCCCGCTAAGGATGAAAGCAGAGGCACTAACAGAGGCAGTGCGAAGTGAACGTACCTCGAAGCGGA
>OMNW01007904.1:15757-34918 GCA_900303245.1 Selene dorsalis
CTCCTCCCCTTTTCTAACCTGCTCCCTCCTGTCTCTCCTCTCTCCTACACCACCCTACTCCTCAAACTCAGGGGCGACAAAGGAAATCAAGGCTTTTATCAGTACTTTTCCTCAGACTGCTGTTTTGCTAGAATAGACTCAAAGCACCACTGTTGAAACATCTGGTAGAAGTGAATTTTATGATTCAGATAATCCAAAATCTATGCGATGACAAAATATAATGTACTGTAGCCATGTGACTACAGCTGTGGCAACAATTATTTTCATTCTATGAGACATCTTTCAATTAATCCATCATTTGTTTTGTCTATTTAAGGCCAAAATTCAAGAGAGTCGCTTGATGTCTGCAAGTTGCTCGTATAGTCCAAGCAAAGAGATCCAGTTTACTATGATGTAAGACTGGCAATAGGAAAAACTGGAACCAGCATATGTTTGGTAGTTTTGCAAGGAAATGCAGTCTGCAGTCTTTCAGCTCCACTGTGGACTCACATCACAGTCCAGTGTTGTTCAGTTGCTGAGTGGATCAGGTGGATTCAGGAAAAAGCTGCAATCATGTCTAGGTCTTGATTTCCCCTCATTAAAATGATAATGATCTTAGAAGAGGACAAGATGTACAGGAGGATTTTTAAGGATTTCTGTGAATCATTTAAGGCTCAAAAGGTCGCTGCTTATGTTTTTCACAGTCTGTGATCATAATCTCATTACATCTGGTACGTTGGCCACAGCTTTCCCACCGCCTCAGTGAGAAGACACTGCTCAGAGTGGACTGACAAATACTGCAATAGAACAGAAAGGCACTTATGGCACAGTGAGGTGCTTGGGATGATATTACAGCACCAAGCTGTGGGTTTCCATCACAGACCCGTAAATAAAATTCATTTTTTACCTGCCTTTCTCTTTCTCTTTCTTTCTTTTTTTAAAAATGAGATTCGTGTCAGATGACAACTCGTGGATTCCTCAGCATCGGCTAGTTCCCAGTCTTTTTTTCTCTTTCTCTCTTTTCCCCTCTCTCCCATAGAGAGCCCTCCACTGCCTCTGCCCCTGTTTCCATAGTGACACTTTCCCCGACTCTGGCTCGACATAATCAAGTGAACGGGATAGGGGTGGGGGTTGGGGGCAAGAGAGGAAACTAGGAGTGTGCATGTGGGGGGTGTTGAAAGAATGGCCAAGATAGGGCGATGAAAATGTACTAACAGCGAGAGATAAAGGAGCAAATAATGAATAAAGAGAGTGTCAATAAAGACGTTTTGTCATCAGCAAATAGTGTTTTGTTTTTTTCCCCGGCGCAAGTCCATATCCCTGCCTGATGCTGGGTTCAGATCAGGTGCTTTGGAAAGCCTTGGCATATGGCTGAAATAATTATCATGCTCATCAAAACAACTAGATGGCCACTCGTGCTTTGTGACAATGCTCCCACCAGAGCAGAAATGAATTATGTGATAGCGTTGATCAATCTGAATTTTAATGTGAGTGGTGCTCAGCATGGGTCTAAAGCATGATGCCAGGCGGAGATGGTGTAAACCTCCTCAAGCGCTGGAATAAATTGAAGTACAACATTTGGATTAAATGTGACAGTTAACCTATACGGCTGTGATGTTTCATCCAGGCTAGCAGTGTTTGCATTTTGGTCGGTCTTCCTGATGGATTTCTAAAACAATGTTTGCACATTCATGTCCCCCTGAGGATGAATCCTAAAGATCCACAGACTTTTCCTTTTCGGTTGAATGTCTCGACTGTAGCTGCTCTATCTGCTCTGCTCCAGGACTAAGACTCTGCAGAGTCTTAGTCCTGGAAATATATCTTAAACCTTTACTGTGCGAGTCCCTGCATGAATCATTGAACACTATTACAACACACAGGGTACAGATATATATCGCAGATAAGATGAGCTGGTCTTTCTTGGATGGAGCCCACTGTGTAAATGCTCAACAAATCTGAAGAAATAATGGTTGAATTTTGCGATAACTGCCGTCCATCACTTTAAAGACGGCAGTGAGTGACTGAGTATCCGCAAGAGAGAGATAAGAATGATTGTGTTGGTGCACGTCATCGTTTTGTAGCATTAATCATTCTTGCATGGATTACTGTCTACTGCTGTCCTTCCTGTGTGATCATCGAGCGGCAGCAATATGGCTTGTAAACTTTCTAATTCTCTATCGATCTCTGAGCTGTTGTGTTACTGGCTGCCTCCCCCACCAGGAAGGTCAGATGGCAGGGTCATCTGCTCCTGGACCCAGTAAAGATTTAGAGTCGTGATTAAAAAGGACACTTCTGCAGGGTGGACGCTGGGGGTTATGAAGATCGAACGTGGGACTTGATGGCTCGCAGGATGGTTTCTCTGACTGCCAGGCCACTCTGCTGTTGTTGTCCTCAAGGAAACATAAGATAAATTCATATCTGAACTGCCAAGAGCAAATAAAAAGCTCTGTGTTTGTGAGCTGGATGTTGTGCAACCACTTTGCCCTTTAACAGTCTCACAACACAAAAAACAGTGTAAGAGTTTGCATGTCTTAGTTTCCTGAGGCGCTAGCGATGATAATATAGACAGTAAAGCCTATATGTTGTACATATATACAGTATATAAATCTCAGCTGGTCACAGGCAGTTTATAAGGATGAGCCTTCAACAACCTGAGTCTATTTACAGTGGTGCAGACATTTCTGCTATTTAGGTGAAATGAAAGACATTTTTATTATAATCACATATGTCTTGTACTGTAAAACTTTAAAGTCCTTAATTCAACTGCTTTTGTTGCTTAAGTCTGACTTTAATGAATTTGTTTTACAGTTATTAGCAATGCTAGTGACTGCTTTTTAATTAAATCATGTCCACGCCCCAGAAGTCAATATTTAATGGAGTAAAACTGAATTTATAATATGACAGTATATAAAAAGGAAGCTTTTTTTTATTTCAAAGTGAAGGTCTTCAGTCTGTGGAACACACTGAGGTAAAGTAAGGGAGAAACGAGACGCAGGTGGAGCAATCTTCGCACACAGATGAGGTAATCACAGGAAGACAAGACACAGGGAATTTCAAAATAAATCATAAGAAACTGCAAACAAAACTTTCCTCTGTTTTTTGGAGAACACATTTTTAAAAGGTTTTTCTGTTTTTATGAGGGGTATAAAATAATTGTGCTGTTGTCTAAAGGCTTCTAGTGCTAAAGTAACATTGTAAAAAAGCCAGTGAAAAATAACAGGATGGATGTCCAGAGTGATTCCTCTGCTGGAATGGAGCCACATGAAAGGTTAGAAAACCAGAGTGCACCTTTGGGACTTTTCTGGGGGATGGGGGGGCTGACATACTTTAACAGAGTGCACTTGGCAAGACCATTAAAGAGTTGAATGTGGTATTTGTGTGTGTATTTGGCTATAAACACTGCGCTGAACCCCATGTGTCTGTCACGGTCTGTCAGCCAGAGCTAAACATGTCTTCAATGGTTTTATTAGGGCTGTCTCTCTCTGTGTTGTCACTTTTACATATCTAGTACAAGAAGATTGCACAGTCCCTCTGCCTTCTTGAAAGACAAATTGGATGTTGGGCATTCCCCCCCTCACTGCCATGTTACTATCATCAATTTGGTGATAGCCCTGTCTATAAAGAGCACTACCTGGCCAAGCACAAACTTGTCGTAAAGATTTATGTCTCTCTAACTCCAAATTCCAATCTCAGCCTGTTAGTTATCCCTGGCTTTAGTTTAGTTGGCAGAATGATTGACAGCCAGCTGATTGGGGCGCCGTGGATTTCTGTGCCCTCAAGTCAGATTCTGCAGGGATTCAACCAATTACTGCTCAAGGGCATCAAGACAAGGTGCAGAGGGTTGACGCCGGTACAGGTCGTACTCTAACCTTGCGGCGCTTGTGCACACCAGAGGGTACAGTAGGATGCAGAATAAAAGGAACAGCAGAGATTACGACAACACAATCAAACCTGGCAGGTTATGTCTGTTGTAATTGGAAAAAGAAAAAGATGATTTCACTCACAAGCAAGAGAAACAAAGGATGAAGCAGGAGGTAAAAGAGAAGCCTGTGTCAGTTATTTAATGTACCAACTGCAACACCAGCATGGCCTTAGCCCCTAGAAGTTCATCAGTTTTCATCAGTATCATTTAAGCTTTCAACTATTAATGATGATACCTGCGAATAACCCCAATTATTTATCATATTTATGATATGGAACACCAAAACAACTACATCTCCACCCTTACTTTTAATTACATTGGTAATTATTGTAACCGGGCCATTAATTTTTAATAATTAATCATTTTCTGGTCATTTACCAGGAAGTTTCTTGGAAAGACCGGAGTAATGTGGGGCTGATCGCAGAAAAATATGAGTTTCTTTGGCTTGAACATGGATTTTCTATCAGACAGGGAAAAGCCCTAAATTTCATACTTTTGTCTTGTTTACGTCACTGTGGCTGAACAAGAATCATATCGTAGGTAAAGGTTCTGTCATTTTACGTGGTCACGTTCTGGGCTTTAAGGAGGTTTAATTTGATGTTTTCATGTGTAAAGTGTTGAGAAAAGACAATGCAACTAACACAAGGTGAATTGAAAATCAGTCAATCAAACTTTATTATATAGCTCTTTTCAGACAGGCTAGTACAGTTCAAAGAACTTCACAGATGACAGATGAACCAAAAACAGGAGGACAAATCAAATAGGAGATTTGACAATAAGATACAGTAATGGATGAAAGGATGAGATGTCAGCTTGGTTAAGATGCAGTGTAGACCTGGTGGGCAAATGAAGCAGGAGGGGAGGGGTCAGGCTTTGACATTAGACTAGTGCAGAACTTTTGTTGTGAAAAGACCTGTCTGTGGGGTATGATGGCAATCAATTGGATTTCCAGCACAGCATAACAACAGAAAGTGAATGTTGTCTGAGTTTCCCTGTGGTCAGTGGTCTTTTGAAGAAACTTGAAATTATTGGGAGAAATTACTGACCCACAATGTGAAGCATTATTACTTTCCCCTTTCTGAAGACCTTCTCCTCAGTGTGGGGTAAAAAGATAAATGTCATCTCCTAACCTAACCCACGAATCTGCCCTTCGAAAAGGTTTCAAAGGAGCAGAGTAAATTTAGTAACATTTTTAAAAAGGATCATTCTGTTCAATCATTCATTTAATGTCAGCATGCACACCATCTTCAGTTATTACTGTAGCTGGTGACACCCATTTAGAGTATTTAGTGAGTAGTAGTAGTAGTAGTAGTGTGTGTGTGTGTGCGTGTGTGTGTGCGTGCGTGTGTGTGTGTATCAGGCTCACAGAGGGAGAGCAGACACCTCTACTTGTAAATGATGTCTTTCATCTCTTGACTTCAGATGTGGCTGTCACACATTTCCATTATACAGCAGGATGAAATGGGACACACAAGACAGACTGTAAGACGGGAGTGTGAGAACAAAGGATCCTGCGAAACACACGCACACATACACACACGCACATACACATCTTCTGGCTGTGGTTGGACGTGTGCTAATCACAGAAACAGGGGGAGGAATTATTCTTTTCAACTTGAACTTGCAACATGAGGTTTTGGGACAGATAATCTGGAGGATGTCTAGGTGTGGAAAATGAATGAGCAACACTCTCAGCTCCCTCAACAAACACCACTGTGGTGCCCTTGAGGAAGCCACTTAAACCCCAAATCGCTCCAGTGGAGCTGCTCAGTGGCCAACAGCATCAGACTGCAGCTGCACTGAGTGAATGTCTGCATGAATTTCAAGCACAAGGCTGAAAAGCAGCCAGTGAAACCCCTCCCAGGATATATTTTAAAGATATCTGGATCTAGGCAGCACCCGGGGGAATGGCAATTCATTTAAGCCAAAGCTACAAGGTGTAAAATAAGAGTCCCTTGGGGAAATTAAAGTGTGATAAAACAAGACATTCACATATTACAGCAATACAACCAGCTGTGCTCAACTTGGATATCCCAGATCCCAGTGTAATTCCTTTTACCCTCTCCTATCAGAATCAGTTCTCATGTTTTCAGTGACAGCTCAGACAGCAGTCAGCAGTGACTGGAAATTGAAATTGCTTTTCACTGTCTCCAAACTCCCCATTTCCAGGCAGATTTATTTTTACAAGAATAATCCTCGGCCGGATTTCATGAGGAATTTTCACTTGTCAGATGCAGGAAATGTCCAGTATCCCAGCTGAGACACTGACTACGAGCTTCTACAGGCTGTGATGATGAAATATTTTAGCATTATATCAAATTACTACATTCATAAAGAGTGATAATTAGTCATACATCAAATATATAATGGTATTACAAATAGGAAATCCACCATGACAGCAATATCCTTGCTGCTGAGCCAAGACAGCGATCCATGACAGTTATTAAATCTGACATTTGACTTCCAATGTAAAAAGGATAGATAACTAAATAAATAAATAGTCGGTCCCAGTCACTCAGCAGCTGACATCAACTCCAGAAAGTTCATTTTTAATATTCCCACAAATCAAATCAAAGGAGTATGTAGCCATACTCCTGTTGCCGTCTTTCAATCAAAACAATGCGAAAAGATGGCGTCAGGTGATGTCATAAAATTGAAATCGTGTGGGATCATGGGATACCATGTTTACCTGTAGCTAACTTTGACACGCTCTCAATGAGGTGTTCACATGAGGGTTAGGGTTAGGCTATTTGTTAGCTGCTACATAGCTAACATTAGCATTCACAGTTTTTTACTTAATGAGAAGCAAAATGAGCTGTAGGTTACATGGTCTCAGTTAAAATCAGTAGCTACTTCCTCAACTTTTCATGGTCTTTGTTACTACAGTAATGACCAAATTAACTGTGTTGAAAGTTCCTGAACAAAATCAGCAACTTTACTGGTCAATTCATGTAGGAATCGAACCCTACTTTCCTGTCCAACGTCCTGATTGAAACATGGATATTGTCGCTCAACAACATCGTACCTTGCCATTTGTGGTCATAACTACCACGGCCACTAGATGTCGCCTAACATCAAAATGTATGGGTCATAATAACCTGCTGCACAAACAACGTACAGTAGGCTACATGGTTTTTGTTGTTGTTTTTTTTTTATAAGACAGTCTATTCGTCTACTCAGAGCTTTAACCAGCAATGGAAAGCAACATCAATTTTAATTCTGGTCTTGGCACTGTTTACAACTTATTTTCTCCTACTGAAGTGAACGTGCCAACGAGCCAGCCCCGGCCCGGTGGGACCTTTTCACAGTCACTTTCTGATACCAAGTCAGGAACCAGGCGTCCAATCTGCCCTGAAGAAGTAGCTTATTATTAGGACCTCTTGTATTGTAAAGGGAACAATGGCTATAGCTTTTGGCAAGAGTGGGAAGTAAACAGCTGTTTATGCTAACGTTGGCAACATAGCAATAAATGTTCCCTTAGGACAATAACCACATGCAGGTACAAAACTAAATCTGGCGTACACCTGTAAAATATATTCAGGGATATATTTTACTTAGTTTCCTTATGGAAGAGTGGAGCCTGTGGAAAACTTTAAATTGCATTAATTTACTTCAGTGGTTATAATTTAGCCCACCTCTGATCTAAATAGATCTGCAGCCTGTGACTGCTGATTTTGATGTTGTTGTTGTTTTTTATGTAAACAAAATTAATGTCCATGAGAAGCATTAAAAAAATGCAGTTTTCTGGGTGATTTTTTTTACTTTGGTATTAGCTAATGGGCACTATGATAAGACAGAAGTGATCAGTACTCTTCCATGATGTGATCTGATCTGAAAAACACAATTGGATCAACCCACAGCGCAGTAACAGTCCACATCGGATTAGGGCAGCAGTGTTAAATAAGTTTAACAGACATTTAGTTGAGAACATAGAAGAGAGGAGGAGGTTGTTACTATTCCCCTATAAAACTGATCTTAATGAGAGCTGCATGAGGAAGAGGATAAGCAGTCACTTTTCACCTTACATACCGAGACCCTGGCTGCTGAGACGGCTTCATTAAGCCCAGCAGACTATGGGCTGTCACTCCTGAAAATGGGCAAGGCGGCAAAGGAATGGGAAACAACAACACAGTAATAACGTTGACATTTACAATAGGCGTAGGATATCATATCCAATTTCTCCCTGCACACCCTTAATTCCTTTTTAATTGCTTTTCCGTGTTGGTTCCGGGATAAGGCTGTCTCTCTTCATTTATGAAAGTGGAGAGATGGGGACAGTGGTGTGCGGGGGGATGGCTGGTGGTATATATATACGTGTGTATGTGTGTGTGTCTGAGGGGGGGTATCAGATGCCAAAGTAGGGGGGTGTTGGATGCAGGCTAGTTGGAAGGCCAGTGCTGAGATAATTGGTAGCTGTTTCAAACAAATCAAATACTTTTTCAAAGAGCTTTGATTAAACACTTTAGAAATCACACTCCATTTGATGAAAGTAACTGAAGAATTAAATGATTATGATATACATGATTAATTATATTGCTGCATGCAGCTGAATGAATGTGAACGGAGTCGAAACACTCATCCTTAAAGGGTGGATTATGATACAAATGAGAAACAAGACGCCAAATTTGCTTAACTAAGCTCAGCTCCTGGCTGTTGCTTCATATTTACCACACAATGTGGAATCAGCAGTCAACAATGAATAGGCCAAATTTTCCAAAAACCTCCAAAAGTTTCCAAAAAAATTATGGGAGTATTGGGAGCTTCTCTTTCCTTTGGCCCAAACTTGACAGGAGATGCATTAAAAATACAAAAGTTTTGGTCTATGTTTTAAACAACATCTATCAAGCATCAGGTCCATCACACTGCTGACTGACTGATGGCACAGCCCAGTGCACCACATAACTTGGCAACCCCAGAGTTACTTTTATCCAGCAGAGTGTGTGGTGGTTAATCAAAGCCCATAATTTCCATAATTCATGGATGCCCATCTGTTTGCCACCTACTCCCATGCCCAGTGCAGAATAAACAAATTCAGGAGAGGGGCCAAGGGGCTATTTAATGACAGCATCAACCATGGCTTGTGCAAATATCCACACATAGACACAGAAGAACACACACACACATAGTCCAATCAATCTTTCAGCACAACTATAATTCACTCTAAACACAATTGTTTAATCCATCTAAGGTGCGGTATTTGCATCATAATTAACTAATTAGGCCCCATAAGTGTACAACTGTAACTCGTCTCCATCACACTGTGCCTTTTACAAGACTTTCAGATAACTCACGACTCATAAAATCTCAGATCTCCATCCAGTCGCTCGCAGAAGTCTTGTCACACTACGGGATTGTACAGATTTCCGTCTGATAAAATCTAACTACTTTGATGTTATTGCAAGCCCTGGGACGACGGCATGATTGAATCAGCACAGCTCAGAATAGAGAAAGAAGTCGATATAGCTTAGAGGGAAGTGGATTTGTTGTATGAATCAAGGATGAAGTCTTACCTAACAAACATTTTAGTTGTAAAGCCGCCAATAAAGAGCAAGACCTCACACTCTTCCTGGGACATGTTTTGGTCTGGCAGCGTTAAGATGCTATATTTTGACCCTTGTTAACTATTTATTTATGAGAAATTTCTTGGGGGCCTCACATTGTAAATATGTTTAATCTACTATAATATCATAATGTGTTTAAAGGGTAACAAGAAAGAAAAGAATGGAGAAAATAAAGCAAAAGAAAGCAAACCTCTTCATGAGGTTTATGCCATGAGTAAAGTGTTTCCAACTAGTACTTCACTGGTGAAAAATATTTACTCTGTGATTTTTGGGCTGCAATCAAAAGCATTATTCAAAACTTCTGTCTTATTTCCTCCCAAAAAATACTGTTAAACTGAATGATACTTGGCTGGTGCGTGCTTGCTGAGAGTGGCTGTTACTGAGGAGGTTTATTCCTTAATGAGATATACTGTATAAAACACTGGCAAAAGTGATGCCTGCTCAACTTTTAAATCTAATGTTGACCTCTTATAAGCTACAGCAGACAACTAGAGTTAGAGAAAAAAAAAAACAGGTCGGATGAACTTAACAGCATTTAACGCTATAAATCTTCAAGTATCGTCTGGTGTGAGGGGGTCACAGATGTAATCAGAGCCCCTCTGACCCAGCTGTTGGGCTCCATTTAAAGTATTAAAGCTGAAATACACTGGGGAGAGACCGGAGGACAAATGACTTTCTCACAAAAAGCACCTGGTGTGATGACCAAAGTTCTCCAACTCTGTAAAGTATCAAAAGTCTCACTTCAAAACCTGAAAATAAATCTGAAATTGGGTCTCATTTGGAGAAACTTTTATTCCACTCAGTCTTGGCTGTCGTCTGTCTGTCTTCCAAAACAAAGCCGGGTCCGGACAGAGGGCTGCGAGCGGCTCTGACAGTTTCTTGACTTCTGAAGTGCAGGTAAAGAGGCTGCTGCCGCGCCGCTTCCAGCAATTCAGAAACATATTAAAAATTAAGTTGTTTTTATCCTTCACAGATGTAGAGAAGGTCATCCGTGCTTTTATCTTTTCTCGTTTAGACACCGCAAATGTCACACTTGCACATCCCTGGCTGCAACTGTGTCTTTTCTCTGTTGTAAGACTAGGTGCCAATTCTTCATGAGTAGAGCCACAAAAAAAAAGGAAAGAAAATCTATCTTTTCTTGGAGCATGAATGTCACTTACGGTTTCCAGCTGACACCTGACTTGAAATGGAGGCAAGTAGCCTATCTTAATTTCAGGGATACAATACTGAGGGGCTGTCACACACTATTCTGTTCTCTCTCATTTCTTCTCTCGCAGAGGTTGGATTACCACCAGTGTTAAGTGGGCAGCTGCCTCGGGGCCCTAGACCCTGTGGGGCCCTGAAAGGTTTACCGCACATCACTTGATTTTTGGTAATTGACCGCTTGCTAAACCCCATCTCCTGAACAGCGATTGCAATCATATGAGAAACGTGTGGCAGTGATGTCAGGCTCTGGATTTGACGTTACAATCGTGCAGTGTGCAGGGGTTTGAATTGGACTTTGTCTTCTCACACTCTCCAAGCTCAAAAATACAAGGAAATGTGTAGAAACTGGCTCAAGCTGCAGTGTGTCTGTCCTGCTAATGTTAGCATATCCAGCTCATCTAGCTTGATAACTCCATACACGTAGCGTATGCTAATGTTGGCATGCTGCTCAGTTTATACACCTGCAACCTCAATCACATGTTTTATGAGTTCATATTTTTTATTTTTTTGGCAAGAAACTAAATTTAAAACCTCCCATGTCCATACATGTACAATTCAAGGAATAGGTGTTAGAAAGCCATCTTTTCCAGCTCATATTCCAGTTTATATAAGCAGCTCAAGTTCAGAGAACAAACAAAGGTGGTGCAGAGGTAAGTGGTAGGTCTCTAAGGACTCAAATATCGTATACATTTCAAACAAGCCACTTTTCAGAAAGAGAACTGGTTCATTTACATCTTTCCTGCAGAAACTGAAGTAAATAAAGCATTGGCAGTTACACAACTTTTGTTTATGACTCAGAAAGCCTCTGTTTGTACAAAGGCAGTGTTGAAACAAATGTTTTTACTCCTACCTCTGATGCATTATTAGGACTTTACTTGTAAGAGCTACACTGTGCTGTAGGGATTGGTATCATAATGGTGAGAAAAGGGCAGGTAACAAAGGGAGACAGAAAGGTTGGTCAGGGTTCATCCTACAGCAAGATAATGACCCCAAACATTAGAAGAAAACAACTAGATGC
Source organism: Selene dorsalis (assembly GCA_900303245.1). Classification (NCBI taxonomy): domain Eukaryota; kingdom Metazoa; phylum Chordata; class Actinopteri; order Carangiformes; family Carangidae; genus Selene; species Selene dorsalis. The sequence continues at coordinate 27,444 of OMNW01007904.1, forward strand.
TGGTTTCACATGATTGAAGAGCAGCACAGGCTCCAGACTTAAACCCACTGGAGCTGGTTTGGGGTGAAGTGGACAGAAGGTGAACACAAAATAAACTACAAGTGCAACACATTTGTGTGAACTTCTCCAACAGTGACGTGACAAACTTTCCAAATGATTTTTGACTTCCATTGTGGAATATGTCACAATCTTTATCTTTTGTCTTTTTGTGCTTTAATTTCCCCTCTGACTGTTGTTTACCCGAATTGAGCAATTATATAAATGCATATATTCATAAATATGTCAGAATGTGGCCCGTTCATGTTCACGATTGAGTGTGTACGTGTGTGCGCTGATGATGCATGTGCAGGTGCGTAAATATGTATTTGTGTGATTGAGTATGTATGCAGGTGTGTATCTGTATGCATGTGTATGCATGTGAAAGTGACGCACTCTTTTGTCCTAGACAGCTTCTCATACACACTGGTTTATTATGATCCCAAAAGCAATTCCTCATAATCTGAAAAGTGAGGCATGTTGTTAAAGAAAACACAAGACTGTTATTCTATCTCATTATTGCTTGCATACTTGTTCATTTTTTTTAAAATTTTATTTCCTTTATGACTTGTGAAAAGGCTTGCTGATTTTATCTTTTGTTTTTTGAGTGGGGAGTGGGGCTAGTCTCAGTCTTTTAGATCATCAAGTGCACAAGACGCCTCTACAAGGTTATTGTTTCAAAACAAGCCAGCTGGAAATACTGAAAATTGAACAGAAGCAGCTTTTTAAACCAACTCTTGGAGCTAACATCAGCTTACATTAGCTTTCTCTGCAATATGGAGTATTTTTTTTTATCTTCTGTCTGAATTCCTGTTGTTTTTCCAAAAACAAACTCATGTCATTGTTATGTTTTGTAAACTACATCATCATCTGCAAAACCAGAAAGTCTGGAGAGCAGCCTCAGAAAGGTTAGCAGGGCTTAGCTAACGGTTAACTTCAGAGGATTGAAAGCAATTCCTCTTATCCCGTTAATTGTAACCATAACTTTATCAAAAATGTAGTTTTAAGACAAATGTAGTTCGGGGTTGGGGTTTAGTTAGAGGCCGAGCATAATCCTCTTGTCTCAGAGACAGGTTGTTCTGGCCAGGTGTCAGTCCTGCTGTATATTTCATATCGGAGGAGTTCAAAGAAAATCACAGCATTCACCATGTTATAGCAGTTTATTCATTTCTGCATGTTATTTTTAAATATATTTTGTTTATATATTTTACATTGTTAAATTTTATTTTCACATCTTCCATACATATTGGCTGAATAATAAACCCAGAGAGAAAAAAAAAGATAAATTCTGAAAGCTAAAAAAACAAACAGGTGAATTTGAAAGTAAACAATACAAAATCAATATAACAATATTTTTCAAAATACAATAATGTGTCTTAATGCAGGTTAGTAATGTTGGCCAAGCACAGTTCATCTAGCCAGCAGGATGTTTACAGTGACGCGTTGTATGCATGGAAACACACTTTGAGGGGTGTTTCAAGGAACAGCATTACGCTGCAAACCCAACCAGCCGCAGGTTTTACAGTCCACTATAGTGTAACTCTCATATTGTATCTCACATGAGAATTACAAACTGAGACTTGCTGCAACATGAATCATCTTCAGTACCCAGTCATTACTTTAGTTACATTTGTGGGGCTGTGTCTAGGAGCTGGTGCTACAAGTTAAGCTGCTAAAGTCTCCATGAGAACAAATATACGATTTAACTCGTCAAATGGCGCGAGACACCATGAACAGCTTTTATCCCTAATTACTTTCTGCCCATTCTTTGTCTGGGTAATTCTGTGTCTTGAAATATCCCTGAGCCGTGGCGTTTCTAAAATAGCTTTCAAAACCACTCGATGGCTGTTTCCATAATGGCTCCATCATCTCATTTGTATATGCGCTTTTACTGAAAAGCACCACTGATGGCACAACAGACGACCAGTTATTGGCAAGTTGTCTAATCGTCTAAGGAGAAAAAAAACACACAAAAAAAGATACAACCAGCAGTGTTGGTAAACTTATTGTCATGTTTGAAAGCAACATGGATTTTTTTTCTTTTTTTTCTTTTTTTAAACTACAACCATATGATATTTTTGCCAAAATTAAATGAAAAGTTCAGAAAATAAACAATGTAGGCTTTGCCACTTCTTTGCTAGCGTACACAGAGCTGCCAGCTCTTTAACAATCTCCATCAGTGTAAATGTCAACAAGGCAAAAAGGGACAAAACAAACCAAAAACCAAGTGAATCTCAGATGAATTGTTGCATCCTTGGCAGCCACTAATTAGAGAGTCTAAAGAAACCAATCACACACTGTTGCATGCACACAGAGCTGCCTATTGAACGGCAGCATTAAAATCTAACCTCTCTAGCACTCTGCATGTTTCAGACTTCAATCTACTTTAAAAATAGTCCATAGACTGATGTGATATGTAGACATTATTTACAGTTTTTTCTTCTCAGTAAGGCATGCCATTAATCAAAAGAGTCTGCCAGGTTGTGATGTGAATTCCTCCTGTTACCTTTTTCGCACCGCAGAGTAAACAGCGAAGCAAGATCCTTCACACCAGTGGAGGAATTCACTTTGTTATTATGCGTTCACAGAATAAACATGAGCCTCTTCCTCTGTGCTCAAATAAAGGTCAGTAAGATTTGGAGCTGGCGAAATGATCAGAAATAAAATTTTCAAAGCCTGTGCTCGTACATCGCTCTGAAAAAACCTGCCTGATAGATTCAAGTCGGGGAACGGGTGTAAAGATTTTACTTCAACGGAGAGGTCGCAAACTGACAAGAGAACTGCTTTTGTGAATATCTGTGCGCAGATCCAAAGCAGAAAATTTTATGTTCCCACACTATGTATGGCACTGATGTTACACATGCACACACACACACATTTAACTATTTATATTTTTTTGCCTTTTTTCTGCTGCAGATATTTTATACACATTTACAATTTGTAGTTATTCACGAGTTCCTCAGGTTGGTACACTTTGTCGGCATAAGCTGCATACATTAAAGAAAAGTACATTCATCTAACTGTTAATGTTTTGTCACACTAGCTTTGGTTCATATGAGACATCTTCAGATCATTAAAATGTTAGTTAATCAGATGGAACAAATGAATACAGTCTGTTTTAGGAGTGTGTGTGTCCCTGCTTCATGAACAGTCAAACCTGTCAAACACTTGGCCAAAATTGTAAGTGGCACCTCAGGTCGTACACCGGGAGCAAAAGTGCTGAGGCTTTGTTACTAATCAATGTGAAAATGAAGGAACGATGACATATTAATAAGAGCTGAGGGCAGGACTAACTTTCACACAGTTAACTTTGAGCTGGCTGAATAATAGATGTTTTGCCACCACCCAGTGGTGAAACCATGTACAGAGTCATTGTTGGCAAATTTTTCAGGCTGGTTTTTTTTAACTGCAGGCTCAAAGGCCTCGCTCATCACTCATAGCTCATATTTTCAGTTTTCAGAGAATGATGAACAAAAAGCATATTAATGGCTCCAGCAAAATGAAAACTGAAACTGAGCCAAAATATGTCAAATAATTGAATATACTGCTTTGTGCCCCCATTTTTGTCTGTGTTAATCTCTATTTCTTTAATATAAAGCAGGCTAGTTGTTTTTTGTTTTTTTATGGATACATTTTTCTCAACAGGACATATGAGGAAACTTTCTTGTTTAACTCAAAGCAAAAGTTGAACTTCACATAGAAAGAAAAAACAACACCACAGGGTTATATTGACATCAGTCACCATGACGAGGGATCACCTGACTTGGTGCTAATAGTAAATTTATATGGCGCAGAGAGTTTGGTAGCTACCTTGAGTTTGTTTTTAACATTAGACTTATTGACGTCTGGCTTCAAAAACACCAGAATAAGGCAATCAGATATGGCTATGGTTATAGCACAGGTGTGGTGTTGCTGTTTGTGCATGCTCGTGCATGAATTATTTACTTTGTCTATGCATATGTTTACATGTGTCCAAACTTTGTAACCTGAAATTTTCTCCACTTCATGAAGTACAACATAAAAATAAAGTTTGTCCTCGCTATTCGTCTGGAGCCTCCTCAGCTTGACAAGAACACGTCTGCTGGCTTGTAGTTTTTGAAGAGAAATCTTCACTCATCCATTCGAGTGTTTGTTCGCAAATGGATTTGACATCAGTTTGAGTGTCAGTTCTGGTACAATGGAAGAGGAGGCAGTGCAAAAAAAGATGCAAAACAGACCTAACTTGTCTTTCATGATCCCTTCACTAATCCTCCATCATGTCATTTTTTTTTCCCTCACCAACATCCTCTGCAGTTGGGGACGTTCCTTCAGTTCAGTGTATTGCTCAGGAGCATTTCATCAGTCTGTGATCCTCCCAGGTACAGAAAACAGTCCTGTAGCACCAGGCTGCCCTCATGCCCAAACAATACCAATGTCTGCTGGGTCACACGTAGATGCCCTCGGGGTTGAGGCTGGAGGAGATGGTGCTCTGAAGAGCGCGGAGGTCGCTGGGTAAGAGACGTGAAGATCCACGTCTAGTCAGAGAACCAGACTCCACCTCTGAAACAAGAACCACACACGTTATCCAGCCTCTGCTATTGATCCACGGCTCATTGTCACTTTACCAATGCAAATAATAATAAACCCTCCTTGCAGCAAACATATGTGCCTGAAACTATGAAAGTTTACCGCGTGACAAAAACCTTTCTGGAGGGATTTTTCCTTTTGAGAATGAAAATAGGGGATTTTCTTTTTGACTTGCTGTGAAACTCTTACAGCATTTCATGGCTGCTGGTGATCTGGTCCATGTAATAGGGTTACAGACTTAAGCTGTCATGGCACAACAGTTTTGCCACAACAGCTGTACAGTCTTCAGTCTAACCTGTGAGAGTCAGAATGACCACCAGGTGGCAATGTGTCCATTGTTTTCACATGTACGGTCATTTATGTAGAGAGTCTCAGTGAGAATGAGGCTGTGAAATTGAACTTGGTAACAAGGTGATGGTGATGTGTAAAGTCACGACGTCTCTGCTTGTGTGTACATGTCATTCATACACGTATGCGTGTGTGTTTGTGTGTACGTGCCATTGTTCTCTCCTGTAGGTTGAGCAGGCAGCACAGTGACCTTGGTACCAGTCTGCTGAATGAACTGCTGCAGGTTGACCTGTCGTAGCTCTTTTGTCAGCTGCTCCAGCTCCTGCTCTTTTTCCTGCACCGGAAAGAACACACAACAAACCGGCGCTATAAAAAAAAAACAGGTTTACACCTCTAATCTGACATGAGGAGTGTGATTCAAATAATACACTCGACCACCTTTCAAATCCTCAGATAACCATTCAATTCTGTTTACTTTCACTGGTAGTGTCCTTATAGGTGCTAAACCCTAATATGCATCTTCAGCATCCACTCAACTTCGACCGAGGTGGATTTAATTTGTGAAAATCAAATAGGGATCATGCTCTGCCCAGGATCTATCCACAAGTCATAACTGAGTTGAGACAGCGAAAGAGAAGACTTAGCTCCCAGATGGTTATGCAACTGCAGCCAAGGGATTGTGTACTTATTCAGGCCCCCTCTCTAATCAGGCGAAGAATGCTGTAATACCCTCCCTCCCTTTCCCTTCTCATTACCTCACGCTTCCCACACCCTGCTGGACCTCGCCTGTACACACAGCTCCTCCGCTCATACAAGGATGCATGTATCCACTGCACATCCCTGCAAGCCAGAGATTTAACTTTGCTTCACTGCCCACGACTTAATGAGCTTAGGCTTCTATGGTTCCACCTGGGTTGCCGGGGACTGAATTTTCACACGCACACACGCTGCAGTGACTTTTTAATTTAATTTTTTACTTCTTCAGCATCCTCCAAACACATTGGGGGACGCCACATTTCAAGCAAACTGCCAAAAACGCGTCACATTTCTGAGGATTTTGAGGTTTTGGCTTAAAAATAAATAGATAAATAAAAATACTCAACAGTAAAATCAGAGCTGACCTGTAATCTTTTGCCTGACTGGCCGAGTGAGCGTTCCAACGCCCTGCAGCTGCTCTCCAGCCGAGCCGTTTGTTGGCTCTGCATTTCCAGCTCTGCCCTCACTTTCTCCAGCTGGGCCTGCACCTGAAATCCACAGAGTTGGAAGAAGTGAGAAGTGGGGCAGAGTGCAACTTTTTCAGAGGAGATTGACAAAAGCAAACTAATCCTCCTTGTAAAAAACATGTAGGAGGACTCTCTTTATGCTTCAATCTGTTTTGAAGTTCAGGATTTGAGCACTGATGCAGCATTGAGCATGAACTGAAGCATGAACTGAAGAAAACTTTGTAGCCATACACACTGGTGGAATCTAATATGTCCTTAAAGATCAATTGTTTCCAGCCAGTTGTTTTCATAAAAAATCACATTAGCCCATGGATTTCATTTCACCAACACATGGGCCTAAAATGGGGTCAAGAGACTCTGATTTGTTTTTATACGAAGCAAGTTGAAAAGGTATGGCGCTGAACCCTCCGTTTCATCCTCTGTCTCCCAAAACCCAGCCTCTACCTCTTCCTCATTGATCTTCTGATTGAGCTCGGCCTCCTGCTGCAGTCTTTCCTGCTCCAGGCCCGTCTCCATGCTCTACACAACATGACGGAAATATAAGTAATGTGGCCAAAACCGGCATGGAAATGATCTTCATTGAAAACCAACAAATTGAATCTCTTTGATGCCAAGTGCACCTGTATGCGTGCTAAGTACTCTGACAGCTTGGCCTCGCAGTCACGTACACGGCCCTGCAGTTCGACTAGCTGTTGCCGGAGCTGCCGCTCGCTCTCCTGCTCGATCTGCAGCTCGTTGTGCCAGAACTCCTCCTCCTCCATCTCAGCATCGTTCCTCCTCACCTGCTGCTCTAAAAGCAGCAGCTCCTCCTCCAGGTTTTCTCTCTGGTTAGATTAGAAATGTTTGATATTTAGATCTAAGACCTAATGTATTTCAAAACATGAGGGTTTAGAAGCTACTTTTCTCTAAGTAACAGCTCTGGCAGCTGTGGGTTTTCCTCACTTCATTGGCCTCGCCGGCGGCCTCCTCCCATTCGCCCAGCTCGGCTTCACAGCCCAGCAGACGACTCTCCAGGGCCTGGAGTTTGTCTCTCTGCAGCTGCACCAGGCGGCTCAGCTCTCTGGCTGGACTCCCAGGTACAGATGCTACTCCACCACCTCCAACTCTGCTCAGGTTCAGACTCACACTGTGCTGCTGTGGCTGTTTGCCTGGTTGGATGTATGGATGGGAGGATGAGAGATAAAAGGTTGTTGACAAGCAGAAAAACAGAGGTAAGAAGGGATGGGGAGAAACTGGATGGCTGGAATCTACCTTCAGCATCTCTGCTTTTTCCAAATATGTCCCGCAGACCTTTGCCCCCCGCAGTGAAGGTCAGAGACTTCCGTTTGGGTTCCCTTCGTTTGAGCGAGCGGTCTGTCCCTG
>OMNW01007904.1:34978-52141 GCA_900303245.1 Selene dorsalis
CCGCGCTCTGGGACGCGAGCCTGCCCGTCAGAGGTGGGCCGCTCGCTAACGGACGGGCCGGTTCGCTGAAGGATGAGCTGCACGTCGCTGGCATACTGACCCCACTTGTTGAGGGACACCACGGGGTTTTCATGTGGAGCCAGGTGGCGTTCTGTCTCTCGCCATTTCTCAATCAAAGTATATCTTCCTGTGCGCCCTGGGGCAGAAGAACAGAAAACAGCTGAATATTTGACATTACCAAGATAAACAAAAAGATGAGTCGGCAGTCCAGGATTCAGGGGCTTTATTTCTGTTCTCTTTCAGCTTATGCACATGATACGTTCCAGATCTGCCTCAAGTCCAGACTTTCCTGTACACCGTCATGTGGCTTGCCAACTCATTTCCAGTCTGTTTATAAGTGCACTTTACAGGACGCTGACCCCTGCTCTGCCTTTTGATCTTACACCATCACTGTTTGAGTTCTTAAGAAGGCTTTTAAGACTGTAGGTCCTGGTCCTTTATATATTGCAGGTTACCTTTTTCCACTCAACCTCCTGCCAGCTTACACATTAAAAGATTTATCCCCCTCCAAGACACATAATAGTGACATTGGATTCAATCCATCAGTATCGGGAAAGGCAGAGTTGGATTGGTTAAAGTATATCTGTTTCAGTCTCTCTATATTAACTAAACCTAAACTCATCAAGCAGAGGTTCTAGTTTAAAAATTCATCCATCAACAGCTTTTAATGAAGGAAAAGCTTTCACACATGTCCAATAAAACTGCAACTGTCGCAGTTGGTGACCCCTTATCTTTTAAGTTTACCTCTGGGCTTTGGGGTTCTTCAGGGATCTACCCTTGGTCCCCTTGAAAAAAAAAAGTCATTGAACAAATAAGGGATAAGGTTATTTTGTCATATTTCTAAAAAGCAGCAGTGGTAGTAGCACAAGGAGTCTATTGTGTGTTGTGATGGAGAGAAATAAAACAGAAAACCCAATCCAATGAATTCCTTTTACAGCTCTCCCACGCTCGTCCACCATTGGCAGATTCAAAGACCTTTCCCAGTGTGTTAGTGAAAAAACTTTACAGTGGGAAAATTCAACTCAAACAGTGGAGGGACTGAGATCAATGGTTCACAGCTTTTTGTGTGTGCGCATGCGTGTGTGTGTGTGTCTACATTCTTGCCTGCACACATGTTGATAAGAGCTAAACACTGCCTATTGCACCCTCACCCTCATTTTGCACAGTAAGGGTCCTTGTAAAAGAGGCACATTCATCACTACAGCCATTCACATCAAAGTGCCCTGGCCTGGACAAAAGGCAGAGGGAACACAAAGGACAGTGAACGCCATAACTCCTGCCACACTGTCACTGTGAGGAACACAAATCTTTGAAGCTCAAAGAAAAATCCATCAGTGGGGCCAGTGATGAATCCGTCTTGTTTTTTAAATTGCTAACACCGAGCAATATGAAGACATTATATTCTTATGGTGTTGCATACACTTAACTTCATGTACGATACAACTCATGCGATGACTGACAGAGGCAGAGCTTCAACTTATTCCTCTGCAACTGAAGAGAACATGTCAATAAAGCAAAGTCTGCAGCATGACTCATCTTGTTTAGTGCAGCCCAGTTATGGTAAATATCCTTGTGCCCTCAAGTCTCTTTTCATTTTCATGCAATTTATCGTCTCCACCAAGTCAGACAACCTGACTCAGGACGATATTGGACACAGCCCCACATCACAGAATGACCCTGAGGGGATTTATCTAGGGCAAAATATAATTTACATGACTTAAGGTTTTTCAGCATGAAAGCCGGATGGAGGGGATTTTTTATCTTACTCTGTTAAATCTCCTCGTCTCTGGTGACGCTCTTCTTTTTGTTATTAATTTGTCTTTGACATTTGTGTGCCTTTATATTGGCCTTATGAATTTTACATTTACAATTCGCACTCTCTCCTGATATCATTTTGTTTTCATCTACCATCTCATCTCGTCAACATCTGCCACCTGTGAACAGGAGAGACACTGTAAAAAAGTAGTTTGTGTTTACCAATGGCTTGTGCCAAAGCAATGACCACTTCTTGGCACGTGGTGAACTCTGTGACCCCGCACACGATGCGCTGCACTCCGTCCACCCACACTTTCAGCTCCATGGCCTTCATCCAGAGGCCCTCATACCTCCACACCACAAGGGGGCGCTAATAATGATTTATAGTCCATCCTAAGAGACAAAGAAAAATACCAGTCAGTGCTTGACAAATAAAAACCTTTAAGCTGCATTCATCATCATTACTATGTATAATGGAAAAGGTGTTGCTTATACATTTCTTATTGTCTTTTAGCTTATTATTTTGGTTGTATGTCCTGCAGCTACACCGAAGCAGCCTGTTGTTCCCAGTTATTTGAGGAGTTGGTGGTGACCAAACCAGAGCTAAACTGACTTTAAATACTGAAAGTAATCCAGTAATCCGATAAAACTCGTTTTATCGTTAAAGCTAGAAGCTTAGTATATTTGTGTTGATTTACAAAACTCTTACATTCCAAGACAAACTTCTTATATAATGTTGTATTATTCCCAAACATACATTTGTTTCAGTTGTTTTTCCTAGAATTACTTCACAACCACTATAGAGAGCAAGCAATAGCTAAAACATGACACCGAAACACACATGGTTGTACAGAGTGACACCAGTTTCTTGTAAACGAACAACTCACAGCAACTCACAACACTTGTTCTTTTGAGAAACCGTTTCCTGTAGCGCTGCTGATTAATTGCTGCAACAACCCACTTGTGGTGCAGCAACTGTGACCGTCTTACAGGCCTCATTCGATATATTTTTCATTTGCTGGGCTCGGCGCAGAAACACTTACAGCAGTTGCATGCACGCAGAACGAGAGCCATTTCAAACTGCTGACACAAGCACCTCAGCAGCGAGGCAGTCATTACGAACCTGGCAAGGCCACCACAGCGGGCCGGAGCAACAGAGCAGTGAAGGAGCAGATGCCTAATGCTCAGACTTTTGCAACCCTACTGGGCAGCAGCCCTCCCTGTACAGCCCATCAGCTCTGATCCTCGTCTTTCGCACCGCTTGAGGCTTCCCTTAACAATTTAGGTGCCTTCCATCTTCATCACAGCTGGAGTAGGACTCCTATCTCTCCTGCAGTTCCCCACTGGTCCCACTTGAGGCTTTTTTCTACTGAGACTGCAATACAATGCACACTCCACTGTACTGGAGGCATCTGGTGAGGGCAAGGCCTGCATTTAGTGGGGAGATGGACAATTTGTAAATGCAGTCCAATGCTGGAGGATGAACCCAGACACCTGTTACTACCTATTAAATACTACAACCATGAATTCCACATGAGGGAGACATTTTATTAAAAAGTGCATTCAAAATGATTTTTGTATAAGGATACTAAAGTAAAAAAAAATATTGGATCATGAGAAAGTTGCAGAACTGCAGAGATGGCGTCACAGTAAGCACAGAAATCATTCACACTCCTGGCTACGGAGAGAAGCAGCAGAATGGAAATAAATGACAATAACAAATTTCTGGATATTTGGCACATTTCTCTGTACTGGCGCTGCCAGTGTCTCATCACACATCACCATGGAGGCTGATGTTACCGAGGGTCAAACAATGCTATATTAATCAGCCCACAGTGGTGCCAAGCTGGCTGCTGCCAAAGGAAACCAGTTTAGCATAACCCATAATTCTGGCAACAGTGGTGCAAACACACAAACAGAACAGATACCAAAAGATGAGATGTAAGCAGGCTTATTAGTAATTTACTGTAAGCCACTCAACACATGGCAAGAGTTAGGTGAGTGAAACCATTTCTAATCTGAACATACTGTTTACCGAGGAAAACTTGGATTGAAAAGTTTCTTTACAGCTTGTTAACAAAAAGGTCCGTGACATGGTTTCATAACACGCAGTATCCCAATAGATGATGTGATGACGCCTGACATTTTCACAGCTGTGGTCGACGTGTTGCAATACAGTGTTTATTCAGCGTGGAGCGACATCCTGATCGCACCGAGGTCTCATCCAGGAGGAAGAGCCAGTTGACAGTTGGCTCGTAAAACTGAGCCTACACTCCATCTCTGTCATTTTTGTATGTACATACACACAAACACACATATTGCACGTATGTGAGAAGGCGTAATGAAGTCATTCACTCCTCTGTGATACAATCATGGTCCTATCGCCACAACAGAGCCAAATTTATTTTCATTTCATTCAAGGTCAAATAAATATTGCTGAAGAGAGAATCTAACATGCATGTGTTGATGAATTAAGGTGAAGGAGTTTGGCTTTTAGCTCTGAGAGACTGCTCATGAAAATGGCAAGAATGACATATGTTTACAGGAGATGAGTAAGGTGCCACATAAGACTGCTTTGACAGTCCTCTCCAGACGACATGTCATCTTTTCCACTCGTTCAATATTGAATTAAAAAGATGATTCAAGTTCTTGGAGACACTTTGCAGCTCCCAGTGCAGACGAGTGGAAAGAACGCGTATAGAAAGAGAAGATATTAGGTCGAGACCGTTCTTTCCTTGACTTTGCCTTGCTCCCATTGGCCCCTTGACACAAATATCACAACATATGCTGGAAGGCTTTAATCAGGAGTAGGTGTACAGTGCAGCGTAGCGCCATACAAGCAGGCAGCTGTGCAGGAGCAGCTCAGTAATGGAGCCGAGCAGATCTCCAGGTTCGTAAGCTTTGATCCTTCTCATAGCTACAGAGATGCTCTCCATGGGTGAGTCCAACGAGAATCACAACAATAAGCTACAGTGAACTGGATACAGAGGCTGTGACTTGGGAGCAAAACACCACCATCAGGCCTCAGACTCATGGATATCAAACTAATTGAATTCTCCGCTCAGCAGATCAAGCAACAATCGCCTTTGTAGTCTTGTTTCCTCGTAGAGACGATCCTCAGTTTTCTTTAGCCTGCTGTATAACTTTGAACACTTCAATCACTAGGATGCCTGCCACCTCTCCCCTGCTCCTGCTGCACCCCCTCGCCTCCCCATATCGTTGTTGCTGTTTTACATTTTCATAATACTATTTCCACTTGCTCTCTGGTTACGTCTTTGATCTAAATCACAGTTACTTTGAAGCCCCCACTGCCACAGCGTGAATAAATAAATCATACGGGCTACATGACGAGTACACACAAATTAGGAGGGAAGCAAACTGTGTGTGTGTGTTTCTATTTTGGTTTTGGCTTCTTTTTAAAATGTATCGCACCCCTATGGTTTAGCCATATACATTTCCATGGTGGAGGAATCTCTGAACCTGTGGGAAAGGTGCCGTATCTGTTGGAATTTCCTCTTCCATTAGTCACAGTTTAATAAACAGACGGATTCAGTGCTCCACATTCCTGCTCCACGTAGTAATCTATTCACAGATGATCCAGGACAGCAGAGTTTGCTCAACTCATCTCTCAACATTAAGTCACTTGAAGTGGATTCAGCCTTGATGTTTGGCCCATTAACATCCAGAACAAACAATGATATCAGATTGTTTTTATTGTATTTTATTTATCAGATATTAGTGTGCTGTAAATCTCATTGGAGATTTAAAGGTTGTTTATTTTTTTGTTTATTCTTGATACTGGATAAAAACATTAGCAAGTTAGCATATTGTGAGTGCGTTAGTTTTTAGCTATTAGCAGTTAGCTCAAATGCCTTTTAGTATATTTTCTTTGTGATATGACTAAAATAACTGGCCCAGTTCTGGAAATGTGAAATTATAATGTGCCATGTACTTTGTCTACTTGGTTATGTAACATTTTCCATTGTTTTAGCCCCAGACACTCACAGTCATCAAAATTACATTGCTCTCACATAGCTGGCATATTACAAAAGACAGTGCTATAAAGACAGATGTATTCACACTCATTTTGGTTTTAGTGATGCAAGAAAAAAAAGTGTCTCTGCAGTGAAGAGAAAAGCTTGCTGCTATCAGTATAACTCAACAACTTCTGCTGCAGCCATTTAGGGCTCAGACATGAAGAATACCATCATGTGGGCTGTGAACTGTCGAGCTAAACTTAGTTGTGACTTCAGTCTGCCTCCCCTGAAGTTTCATTCTCTGGATGCCAAAGAAAGGCAGAGTAAGGGATGGGACACAGCGTGGCGAGTCTCTATTTCCTATTTGCATCTCCTCAGACATGGACAGTTAGTTCATGAGACGGATCAGCATGAAAATGCCACTGAAAGCTCCTTTAATATCGCTGAGCTCAGAGTTAAAAGACGTTAGAGCTGAAAAATGTAAAGAAAAGCCTCTGATGCCACCGGCTACATGATGCAGTTTTAATGCAAAGTACCCACGAAGAGTTCATTTCCTGTCTAGTTCAGTTCAGTGTTCTCTGTCCATCGCTAAATTAAACTTTAACAGACTCATTGATTAGGTTTGAACCTCTGACCCTTACTTACTTCCCCCAGCAGCCTGTCCAACACAATATTGTTGCCAATTAAAAAAGTAAAAACTTCAGCAAGTTGTTTGCCAAAACAGACTAATGTCAATCAAATAAATATAATTACATGTGAAAACTTGTCACTGAATAGATGCAATGACTTTGAAAGCAGCAGCAGTTCAACAGCACACGATGATGCAATCACAGGCCAATTTTTAAAGTAACAAGGAGGCAGCAGCAGCATGAGGGGGGGTCCACTGAAACAAGTGCTGTACAGACAAAAGAGCATGCAGTGTGTGTATGTGTGTGTGTGAGAGAGAGCCCACATGGCTAGTGGCATGACTGGATGCAAACAATCCCTCACCATGGCGACACAGCTCTGGCTTTGTCCGAGCCTTACACAGATGACTGGATTGATTGGAGGGCATGCTCTGGGAAAGTAAACTAAACAATCAGCAACAATTAAGAAGCAACCTGCGCTTTCCTGTCACTTCCTCTTTGTCTCCTCTGAATGTGGGCTCCGAGAAAACATGGAGGCGTTCGCTGCAGCGGGGTTTCCCAAACTCGGGATTAAGTGGGGTGTTGCTGAAACGTCTCAGAGCTGATCTGCTGGTGGAGATTAACACCAGTTTGAACTGGAGCTGTCATATGGTTTTAGATGACCTCTTAAAGGGGAAACTAATCTCTCTCCAGCTAAGTAAATACATTTCCACTCAAAATCAGCTACAAAACTGCACAGCACAAAGTGAACGACGTACACTGTAGTTACTGGGGGAACAAATATACTTATATTAGATTTAATAATGATCCGACATTGCCACTCCTTCAGCTGTGCTGCTAGCTAGGGTAAAAATACCCGCAGGAGATGCTAGTGTCAGCATTTCTGATACAAAAAGCAAATTAAATTAGTGATGTGACCCCTGTCCTCAGACATGATGCCACTTCTCTTGATGGACCACCCTGGACACTCAAGGGCCCACACACTCAGATACAGTAACGCACTCCTGTTCCTAGATTGCATTAGGAAACACTGCTCCTCCAGTTTTTGTTTTGTTCATACAAAGACGCCGTCACAGTGAAACCTTAATATTTCAGCCTCCTGAGTTCCTCTGCGTTTTCCATTCAGCTGTGTACTACTGAATTTAGATGCCTTTTAGGGATTAGTTCCACATCAACTTTGTCAGCTGAGGAAAGTGAGGTGGCTGCAGGTGCAACAGACGCTGGAATATGCTGAGTGAAAAGCTTCAGGCAATCATCAGAGCAGCTTTTCCATTCAGGTGCTGACAATCATCTGCTCTGCAAGAAACAGTGAAGGGATTGTCCAAGCAGGCAGCGTGATGTTTTGCGTGGACGTCTGTTGAGCGTTTTAATCCAAATTACTAGAAATGCCTCCAACAGCAGTGGAAACAAGTTGCGTTAAAGTGTAAAATGAGAATGATCGCCATCATGTATTGAAGCTGGGTGACACCTTGGAGTCTCAAAAGTTAAAGCTAATCAGCAGAGACGATAAGCCTTTAACCCTGTAAGACTCGGAGCTTAGCTGACTGCGACCGGGTGGGAGGGGGAGTCTGCTGAAAGATTTACACTGTGAGAATGTGTCTAGTTTGAATATTCCTTTTTTACCACAGATGTTTATGCAGCGATTCATCCACATGGGTGAATCGCTGCAGTATCAAGTCAATAAATCAGAATATAGGAATGACCTCTACATGTAGCCTGGATCTTCAGTTTGGCAAATGGACAGTGTGTGTAAAGTAGTGAGTGTGCAGCTGATTCAAGACCTGATCACACAATTCAAGCTGTTTTTTCAAGATATCTGACTTTCGATAGTTTGAACTTCTCAAACCATGAAAATGCTTATTAGCGCTCTCATCAAAACAAATCACTTTGCCATCAACAGTCAAAATCTGTTGGTTTTAGACTGATTCTTAATTGTTGGAGTGGGTCAGGATTTTGAAATGATCCCTCATATGAGGGCAAGGAAAGAGAGAATCATAGGTCCAATGTAGTTCAGGTAAAACCAAACTAGTCCAAGTGGACACTGTGGCCTGTGAAGACGTGTCGTCCTTGCCTCCATCACACGTGTGCTTCAAGGACTCCTTACTCTCCTACTACAGCCATCTGACTCAGTTGAAGGAACTCTGATTAAAACCACTGCTGAGTGAGCGCTTATAGCCCAACTCTATTAAGAGATTCATCACTGCAGGGCTAGGCTCACACACACACTGACCACACACTCATTTACTCACTTCCTGCTGCCTCATGGATCAGGTATGTCACCATGTGGAGGACCTGCCCTCCCAGTATCACACTGTTACAGGGTGTACTTCAGTGTGAAATATTCACTAAAAGCTTATATAACTGTGTGTCACATTTTACTTAAAGAGAAAAAAGAAGGGGGAATTATTAAATCTGACCCCAAAATAAAGTTATGCAACTCCGGCTGATCAGCCTCTGCGTGTTGTCCTGTCCTCCACATGTATACCAACAGGAAATTCACTAAGACCTGTAGTAATCCAGTCACTTTGACAGCCTACAACCTTATTTTAATAGCAGTGGGTTTTAAATGTTGGCTTGACGCATTCAAGCCACAGCAGAGAGGGCTGGCCGCAGTCCGCCCTGTGTAAAAAGCCCAGGCAGCAACATACCTCTGTTCAGCGGCAGATCACAGTGTCAGAGCGTTTCAAACTCCACCGGCTCAGCTGTAAACCTCTGTATTTCTCCCCGGAATAAAACCCGGTACTTTCCGCTGCATGTTATTTAAGGGCCACTTACGGCAGATCCTGTTTATTCCCAGCCGATCATCCTCCGCCTGCATCAGAGTGAACGGAGCGCGCTCATCTCATCCCCGCCTCTGTGGTAACAGCCCGTGTGGATGTAAACATGCGTCCGGCCAGTCATCGGACATCCGACATGGGGCTTTCAAGCATCTACCGCTCCGCCTGTTGACCTGCCGCTCTGCCCATCACAGAGAGGGAGAGAGAGAGAGGGAGGGAGGGAGATCACGGAGCTTGTTGTAAATTACATCGGAACAGAACTGGGACACCGCAAGGCATGATGGACCGGTTAAAGCTGCAATGCACTGGCGACGCAAATGGACCCCGAGATCCACTCATGTCTGATGGAGTCACATTGGAGCTGGAGGGGTTTGATGTAACTGTGGTGGGGTATAGCAGCCTGCATTAGTCTGCTGAGGGAAACGGTTTGCAGGCTCAGGTGTAAAAAATGAGGACATGAAACTGACACCACTGAGTTGAACACACAGGCTACTGTAGAATATGTGTTTGTGTATGTTTTTAATACAATACAATTTCTCCCAACTCTTAGTTTGAGCAGCTCTGACTGGTCAGGACATGGCTCACATTTTTTGTCAGGATTGTAATTATCTGTGTGCCACACATTTACACAATAAAATAAAGATGCCACAGTAAGGATCTTCAAGTAGAGAAGCAACAGGCTTCGGGTGTAAAGTAAAACAGTGTTATTGTGTGTGGTCCACTTTCAGACAAAATACAAGAATACATGTCCTCAAATCTACGCAAAAAGTCAAGTCAACCAATTCATTTGTTCAAAACTCTTTGTACAACCATCTGAATACCGGACATGAATAAACATGCTTTGTTTTAACGACTTAATTGAAAACTCTCATTCTCATTGTAGCTACATTATGCCCCACAGGTTTTCATTTTTACAGTGCCACACATTTAGTTTCTTAATTGAATCCACTCCTCTCCCCACAGTTGAGGCAATGTTTAGTGTAGGGACTGAGAAATCAGAGTGAGTTGTGAATCCAACAGTGTGTTGATGTACACCTGCTGCACAATCTGCAAACTGCTGAAGAAAAGAAAAAAGCTTCAGAATCCATTCAAGTTTTAATTCTTATCTGAATCCTCTCAATTCTTTATGGCAAAGCTTTCAACCCAAGACCATGTTTTCTTTTATGACTGCACGATGAAGTGGAAATATGCTGGATCTCTCGTGTATTATTTCACACACTTCTCCCCAAAAATACAGTCTGACATAGTTGGTATCTTTGGAAACACTGATCTCCACTAGAATTAAAATGCACTTCTGTGGGTTTGAGAAATGTTTTGCTGCACAAAAACGAGTGAAAAGGACACAGAAGGTTTCTGGACACAGATTAAAGACGTCATGAGACAAATGTGTAATGCAAGGAGAATGTTTATGTTCTCATTCCTGGGTTATATTCAGTGTCCTTACTTTTAGGGGCAGCAGCCAATAAGCTTCACTTGTCATTGTGTTACAGCCCAGATACAGCAACGCGTTTCATTTGACAGAGCTGTTTTACTAGAGCAAAACAGGTGTGTGTGCGCGCATGTGCGTGTATGTGTCCTTGTTTGAATTCCAGTCAACACTTATGTCTTCATGTCTCCCAGCATTAATCATGACAGCTGCCCATTGTGCTGATCTTGCAGAAACCCAGATGACCTTCAGCTTTTCAGTAAAATGTAATGTTGGTGACAGTCAGTTCCTGACGTTATGATACGGGCCTGCATAAACTTAGAAAAGCAGCAATTTGGTGCCAAACTTCTAACCCTGTGACAGATTTACTGACTAATACTTAATTGGGCCCTTGTTGCACAAATCTCAAAAACCCTTCTTTGTTTGCAACTCTTTACACGACTCATGAATTTCATAAAACCCATGACACGGTTGTTTTTCCTCATCAGCTTTTATTCTAATAGCAGCCATTTGTTCCAGTGTTGTAGGTGCAGGCCCGTGTTTACAACTTAACTCAGCAATTAATCCTCAACATATGGTTGGGCTTTTGTGACCATCAAGTCATGAGTGATAGATGTTTTTCTTTGCTGGCAGTGGTGACAAGCTTTGACAGATGCTACGAGGACTTAAAGCCTTAGGTTTGGTTGACGTGTTTATGTGGATAAAACCTTCAAGTCAGAGATGAAAAGAGGAAAAGACCAGAGTTCAATGGGAAGCCCATTGTTGAGGGAACAGGTGTTTTCACTTCATGTTGTTAGGCTTCTCAGCATAATCCATGTGATGGATCTTCCTCATTTTCCTGTCAGGTTTCTTGCATCTCTTCACACTTTCACCTTTGTCATTCCACTGGTTTCTGAGATTTGGAGCGAATCCCAGCATAATAACTCCTCTGAGTATCAACCAGGTCAGAGGTCAAATCATCCAGAGCCACTGAAAACACCTGTGTAGGTGAAGAGGAGCCAGGTGCACCATGCAGCTCTTCAGGAAACAGATTTTTTCATTCTACTAATGCTAAACATTGGCTAGGTTAGCAGCATGATAAATATTAGTTAGCTTAGCATTATCAGAAATTTTCTACTCATGAATTGGTTGTGTTCGCACCGAGTGTTAAGAGCTGAAAAATTGTATGTGAACTTTTATGGATTTATACAAATTAACCCTGGGCTTGAATTGAATGAATGAATTTGGTCGATTTAGACATGAGCCAAAGAAAAAATGAGTCTCATCTCAAGTGCATCAGACAGTCAAAGCAAAACCACTTAGCCTTGAACTTTCTTCTTTTCTCTTCTGCTACTTTAGCACACCCTTTAATTAGGCTACTTTTTGGATATATTTTGAGAAGACTGAAGAGAAATAAGTCTCCGGGTTCCTCATATCGATACCTCCTTGATAAATTCCTGATCTTCGTGTCGTTTCGATCTCCTGCTTTTTTCCCCTTGTCCACAT
This sequence comes from Selene dorsalis, assembly GCA_900303245.1. Lineage (NCBI taxonomy): Eukaryota > Metazoa > Chordata > Actinopteri > Carangiformes > Carangidae > Selene > Selene dorsalis. The sequence continues at coordinate 47,085 of OMNW01007904.1, forward strand.
GTCTGTGCGCCGTTAGCCATCAAGTCACGAAGACAACTCTTGACCCCATCTGTTGTCAGGACCCACAGACTTGAACCACTCTTTTAAATCCTTTTCTCAAACTCTCCGGCATGTTTTCTGTGATCAGCCTCCTCTGTACCCGTCACAACACAACCTCCTTGACCCCAATCAGTCACGAGTCAGGCCAGCACACTCAGACACCGAAACGCTCTGAATTTCAAAAGCACTCCACACTCCTCATCCTTCTTGACCCGTCTGCTGTGTTTGGCACAGGCAGCCACTAGTTACTCCCTGGCACCACTGCAGACCATGATATTTGAAAATATAACTGTATATGATCTCTTTCTACCCGACTGCTTGCATCTATAAGGTTTCATTGCTGGAATCACTCAAGTGCTCATTCCTTGGGAGTTCCCTCATGTTCTTTGCTCTCCAAGAATGGATTTGATCCTCCCATAAGGGGGCTAGGGTTACAGTTAAGGTTAGGTAAAATTTCAGATTTCACTTCCAATTTTTAGCATTTGACTGAAACTTTAAGAGAGACAGATTGCTTATAAATTAACCTTATAAAATTATCCAATATTTCACAGGAAAGGAGAGCAGGAAAACATTTGTTCCTCATGGATACAGGATGAAGAAATATGTAACACTTGATTAGGGTTAGGGTTAGGGTTAGGGTTAGGCTGAGTCCTTGATGGATTCACTGGCCTGTTCAGGGGGATCATACTGCTGAAATATCTGGTTCAACCTCAGCTTGGTTATGTTCATGCACTCTCTGATATGATGCAGATATCATAGTTGAATCATGCAAGCTGCTTCACCCCTGAGGCAGCAAAGAAACCTCAAACTACACATTTTCACCACCACTCTTGGTTAGTGTGGTCTGTGCCAAACAAGTCTGCTGTTACTATGGTCAAAACTATTTTTTTCATCTGGCTAGAGCATTGTTATTGTAAAAAGGCCTGGTCTTTGTCTATTTGGTCTTTGCTTTAATTTTCTTTTTAGGCAGGAAAGGCTTTCTTTTTCCTGGCATGACTTCCAGACACATGCACCTTTGACACCAACAGGTGCGAATAAAGAATTCCTGGAGATCATGTAAGAAAACTTTTGGGTTGTTGGAGTTTTTTTTTCTTTCTCTGCATCAAACAGTCAGGTCATAGTCTGACTTTTCTGGAGCAGTTTCTGCACCACCTACAGATGATTTTCCTCACATCACAGGGGAATAATTTATTTCGAATCTTTTTAAAGGCCTAGCACCACATGCTTCAGGAGGACACCAGACCTTTGATAGGTTCCACCTGAAGCTGCCAATCAATGGCCTGTGATCAGAAACACCTGGTTGTAATTCTGTGCAGGTGAAGGTGTGGTCAATTATGTTTGAGTGCACCACCCTCATTAATGGAACCGTTTCATGTTTGCTTATTCAGGTGTGTGTTTAATTTAACTTGTCATTGATATCTTTACTTTGTTAAGCATAAATGTGTTTTTGGATTTCTTCTCGTTTGTGTCACAACCCAACAGATTTATCTTGCAGCCCCTCGAGGGGTCCCTGACAAAGGCTGGGAATCCTTTTGCTTGCAAAATATATTATATCCAACAAATATTCTGTCCAGTTCATGAGCCCATTTCCCTCTTTCAGACTAAAATACATTCAAATTGTTTGAGGGTGTCACAGCAAAATTAAACTGTTCAAGTCACAGTTCCTCATTTAGAGTGCTTCATGTATTATTTTTTCAGGTTCAGGTCTTCTGTTCTCACATTAATTTCCATCTTTAGTTTATGCGGTTATATCTGTAGGCTTGAGCCTTATGAAATTCTGCTTTGTCTTGGGAGGGTCTCTCCAACCAGTAAAACCTTTGTCCCACTTCCATAAGCTTTCCCAGCCCTGCCTCCTCTCTCAAGGAGAAATGTTTTCTACTGAGACTGCTTCTCTGAACTCCATAATGATTTCTTTGTTACTGCCAGCTGATGGCTGCATATCAGACTGCCTGTTATCTGGCAAACTTGGGTGTTTTTAATTAGCTGTGCTTTGACCAAGAAAGGGATTAACTCAAACACAGACAAAACAAAGGCAAAATAAAACTGGGCTCAGGGGGACAATGTTTTTTTTTGTTTGTTTTTTTTTTTCAACAAAGACCAAGGTGTGTTGCCAAAAAGAAAAGAGGCTTGCTTTGAAATGACTCCAAAAGGCCATGAATATATGCAAAATAAAGTTTAAAAGCCAGAAACAAAACAGAGAGGGACACGCACACCTTCTCAGCCCCAACCAAGTGTGCTTGTGTGGACTGAGGCTTTTTAAAACCTAAGCTCAGCTGCAGGCAATCCCTCCTGATGAGTGAGCACCACCCACAGCTGAGCTCACTGACAATGGGTAGCTCCAAAAAACTAAAGTGAATCAATTTTTTAATCTTCTCAAAGTCTAATTTAAATGGATGCTGTGTCATTTTGATGCAGCAACCACCAAATAAAATGTTGCTTGTTCTTATTGTTAATGTCTTTCAGGTGCTTCAGACAAAACTGAACACATACCAATTGATTTAGGGTTAGGGTTAGGGTTAGGGTTAGGGTTAGGGTTAGTCCAAATATTGACTGTTTTCAGTATAAGTAGCAATTCCTTTGCTTTTTTCTTAGAGTTTTTTGCATCTCACCCCACTTCTGACCAAAGATGTATTGTTTTTGCGTGCTCCTCATCATTAAAATGAAAGTTACAGCAACATAAAATATGTAGTGCACAGGCTAGTTTTAAAATAATCAACTGAACAAACATAAAAATGTGTATTTAGAGTGGCATTTTAATATAGCAGGAATACGTTTGTTTTATCCAATGTTTTTTGTGTAATTATTGTCAGACTAAACCACATTTACATTTTTAATCAATTTTAATCTCAGTGTACACTTAACTGCCCTTCCCTCTTCTTTCTTTTTCTCACAGTGTGTTGAGCGGCTGTGTCTTTGGTTTGCAGTGCCAGGAACCTGTGAAGTGCAGTGACCTCTGTACTTAACAACCATCTGGTCCGGACTTAAAAACACCAACACACACTGGGTCTGAGTTTGTGACATTACCGGGTGGTACTTCATTCCAGACATACTCAGAGGGGTGAAGACACATGTAGCCTGCAGGAAATCATGAACCGCTGGACCGAGTCCTGCAAAAAAAAAAATCACTTCATTTCAGATCCCAAATGTTCTTGAGTGATTATGTCAGTGGATAGTAATGTGCCCTGAGCAGTGACGCCCCTGACAATGGCCTCAGTGTAAAGTAAAAAAAAAAAAGAAAAAAAGAAGAAGAAGCTATACTGGCTTCCTTTTGGTCTGTTTTCCACTGCTGCTGATCTGTGAAAGAGTCCTTTCTCTCTGTGTATCAAACATGTTCAGTCATTATGTGTCAACCCTGGTATGGCTCACTTCACTGCCCTGCTCCAGTAGCAAACAAATTCATTCTCATGTGTCTCGGCACCTGTTACCATTGGCTATTTTTGTGTTTTGGACATATATGATTTCTGCGTTGGGCTATAAATATCATTCTTCAGGACTCAGAGGACATAATCCCTCATGTTAACAGGAAACAAACTTATCTTGGGTACAAATGTGAACATTCAATTATTCTTATCGACTAATCCCAATGATGCTTGTCTTGAAGTCTGGTGACCTTATTCGTGACAAAAAGATGAGGCTCTCTCCCCAAAATAATTATATATCTGACCAATTCTCTGAGCAGTATAAGCCGTGGAGAGACAAGAGGGCTGTTGTTAAAAGGATTTGGCTTCTTCAGAGCTTTTCTCTCTCCTTGCGCCAAAGCCAAAGGCTTGAAAATCGTGGACTTTGTCACCAAAATAGTTCACTAAAGTGGGTGAATTAGAGATTATTAGTGCAAAGAGGAAAAGTGCAGGGTTTAGTTCCTTAAATAGAAAGGCTTAGGGTTTAATCTAAGAGCTAAACCACATAAAACATGTGGGATTCAGACTTTATGAATATGAAAAATACATGTTATTTGGGGACAAAACACAACTTGGGGACATTTTGACTGTGAATCTTGTCTCTGCTCTTCACTGAGGTGACTGATGAGCTGTTATGCTAATGCTACACCACTGCCCTCTGCAGGACGCATTAACAACAGAATAATCCTTTTCCCGTGTATTCTCCTCGTTTGAACATATTGAAATCTGACAAGTGAATTCACTGAATTACACCACACCCTTTGCATGTTACCTCACATTTCCTATCTTATATGCACTCATACAACTGGACATGAAATGCACTTCAAATCTAGTTGTCTCAGCTTTTAGGCACATGAAAGTGTCCTGCAGCAGCTCAACATAAAGCCAGAGAACAGCAGGAAGAATCTCATATCAGTGCTCAAAAGCAATTTTAGGTCATGTCATGCTACATTATGGCCTGTGTACTTGCAGACAGAGACTAAGTGCTTTCTACCAGCACACATCCTCTGCTTTTGTGTTTTGTGCAGCCTGGATATGCAGACACAGAGAGAATCACTGATACAAAGCTTTAATTACTTTGTGGGATACTGTTAATTTGATTTAGAGAATTCAGCCACCGTCTGAAATGAAGTGATGCCTTTGTAGATTTCCCAGTTGGGATCGGCTTCATTAGATAGCGTGGATCTCTGGGGGAATTTGGCTGTTTAAACTAAAAAGTGTCTCAGCAAGACCACCGAGGATGAGCGTCTTCAGTTTTGACTACAGTGTTGGTGCAGGGTTTACTTACCTCACAGTCATGACTTCTGGGCTTGCTCACCTGTCTTTCATGTCGTCATCCCTTTTCATTTCCAGTCTCTCATCTAGGAAGGAGGGTCGAAGTCAGCTGGCACCCAGCCTCTTGAGCCAGCCAGCCCCCCTCCTCTCTCAGCTACCACTTCAGTTGTGCCGCAGTGCAGCTCACCTCAAAGTCACCAGAGGCCTGAGGAACGAAGCCAAACACTGGAGGTTTCACTCTCATCCTCTGGCACAGACTTAGTCATCCACACTTCATTTGCAAATGATTGAGAGAGCTGTTTGATCAAGAGTTGTTTTCAAACATAAAAGGTCTTTGAACTTCAT
>OMNW01007906.1:0-27506 GCA_900303245.1 Selene dorsalis
TTAAATTTATTATTTTTTTAAATAAAATAATAAACAAACGCATCTTTTAAAGGCTGCCCTTTACTCTCTGTGAGCTGTGTTGGCCACAGCAGTCCCCGTTATCAGTGCACTGGTTCATAACTTTAGTGCATTAAATATTTACCAGCACTGGGACTCATAAACACATCTTCAGTGGGACGCCATGATTTCACGCTATATCACAAACATTTTAAGGCATCAGATGCACTGCCTGTCAAGGACTGTCATTTTTGCTGTGTTAATAATATATCTTGGTTTCTTGGGCAGACATACTTTGGCACTCATAGCGCATAAATAGGTAAATAACGCGGATAAATTGGTAAATAACGCAGCTGACGTTAGGGCTGACAGTAGAAAACAATATTTAGAACCGTTACACTTTTCATTTCCTTGTCTTATTTTAACTCATACATTGCATCTAGCCTATATATTTTTGAAGGGTCCATACGTTTTAATCGAATATAGGCCCATGTCATGTTACAAACAAATCACTTGACGCCCAGCGATCCTCATATTGTCCTAATTAAGAGCTGTCTAATTAAATTACAGCCTCGAGTTAACCAATGGCAGTACTTGTTTCATTAGCAAAGAAGGGAGAGTGATGGAGAGAAAATCCTTCCTGATTGCAGGATAGTGTCAATTGGCTAATTTGCTGTCTTTGGTTCCTCAAGTCATCGCAAGGCGTTTTATAGTGTTACATTAGGAAAGGCGTGCGCAAACGCTTGTGATATAGGTTGTGTTAATAGTGGCTTCCTATTGAGCTATGCAGGTCGAGAATTGCATCTCGCCAGCGAGTGATCTCTCCAAGAAATTTATGAATGTGGGCAGTGGCTTTCCGAGCTCCGATGGAACAGAGCTTTCGTTACAGGACCATCCTATTATATCTGCGAGTGACAACCTGGAGAGAAGTTCACCTCTGAAAAAAAACTCTAGGGAGATGACGAATCAGTCAGAGGCAGACAATTTCCCCGACTCCAAGGACGCATCAGGGGACGTCCAGAGGGGCAAACTCTCTCCTGATCTTCACGGAGTCTCTGACATCCGTCATAATTTCGATGGATCTGCAGGAGAAAGGTGCATCTTTTCTCCATCCACCCAGCCGCAGCCAGTCTCAGCAGCTCCCAGTGCCATGTTCCCTTACCCGAGCCAGCATGGACCAGCGCACCCGGCTTTTTCTATTGGAAGTCCCAGCCGCTATATGGCCCATCACCCGGTCATAACCAATGGAGCTTATAACAGTCTTCTGACCAACACTTCAGCTCAAGGCTACCCAGCCGCGGGCTACCCTTACGCGCAACAGTATGGACACACTTACCAAGGAGGGGCTTTTTACCAGTTCTCCTCGGCTCAAGCGGGACTGGTTCCGGGGAAAGCGCAGGTGTATTTGTGCAACAGGGCCCTGTGGCTGAAGTTTCACAGGCACCAAACAGAGATGATCATCACAAAGCAGGGACGGTAAGTGCACGCACACGAGTTCATCTGTCTCACACCTGCAGAATTTGTCCACTACGAAGCTTTTCTGTTGAACTTCTTAAGTAGAAAATGGATGTTCCTTAACATGAAATCCCGTTTCCCCTCCCAAGCTAGAAATAAAGAATAACGGACCTGAAATAAAAACCAATGCAAGCTAATAAGAAAACAGAGATACTTCTGCCTTTTTTTTTGGAAAGTTCCGGAGGCGTTTTCTGAATCTGTTTTATTCCATTTTTTTTTCCTACAGACGAATGTTTCCATTTTTAAGCTTCAACATTTCTGGCCTTGATCCAACTGCTCACTACAATATATTCGTGGATGTAATACTTGCGGATCCGAATCACTGGCGATTTCAAGGAGGAAAGTGGGTGCCATGCGGGAAAGCAGACACAAATGTAATAGGTATCATATTCTTTTAATACACACATTTATTGCACGAAAAAAAAAGAAATATATTTGTTTAACGCACCGAAAGAACGAAAAATAATCAGATTTATAATTCTGATGGAAAATATAATTCTTTACCAATAATCGATTACGAAACTACATCGTTTCATTTTTTTTTCTGTTCTTTGTATATTGTCATAGGAAACAGGGTTTACATGCACCCGGACTCACCAAACACCGGTGCGCACTGGATGCGTCAGGAGATATCATTTGGAAAGCTAAAGCTCACGAACAATAAAGGAGCCTCCAACAACACGGGGCAGGTAAGACAACATTACAGCAACTGCTTCCATCACAATTACTATTACTGTGCAACTACTTATTATTTTGCATGATTGATTTAATATCAGCTGAAAACATGAATGGCAAAAAATATATTTTCCCTTCGGTGACCTGGTTATTCTTTCTTTTATTTGGGGTGGCTTGTCATTACTGACTCATTTTTATTATGTTAATTATGAGAAAGAGAAAATGAAGCTAGATCTCGTTTGTTTGGATCTTTTATCAAAAGTTTGAGAATTAAGTTCCTTATTAACTGGATCTCCAGATGGTGGTTCTTCAGTCTCTTCACAAGTACCAGCCCAGGCTCCATGTGGTGGAAGTAAACGAGGATGGGACAGAGGACACGAGCCAACCAGGAAGAGTCCAGACTTTCACCTTCACAGAAACGCAATTCATCGCAGTGACAGCTTACCAGAACACCGATGTACGAGCGCGTAATATCAGACACCACACCGACACACACCACAGCCTGACATGTCAACAGCTACATAAAAAAAATATTACATACAAAAAAATGGAAATCCAGAAAAATCTCAAGATTCTAACAAGAAGCTGATTATGAAAGATCTCACACACACAAACACACACACACACACACACACACACACACACACACACACACACACACACCACACACACACACACACACACACACACTCTTTGTCCCTCTAATGAATCCATCATCTCTCCACAGATTACGCAACTAAAAATTGACCACAACCCGTTTGCCAAAGGATTTCGGGACAACTACGACACGTAAGATTATCTTCATCCTTTTTCGTTTTCTTTCTTTTAATTCAGTTGCAGTTTTGTCACACGCTGCTGTCATTTCATCCTATTAAATTATGATTTACAATCAGACGATTTCTCATTAAAAAAGATCAAATGTTCTTCTATAATTATGCTGAACATTTTATTCCTATTAATGTTGGCTCAGAATTTCGACCATGTACTGATTTTGTGCAACTGAACGAATGGGATTTCATTTTTCATTTTAACAGACTTTAACCAGAAATGTCTATTAAATATCTATCGAACAAATATCAATCATTATCAAGTCATCATAAATATTATTTTCAATCGGTCCGTTATAATCTGTTGGTTCATGTGAGTGCCTAATGACAACTTCATCATGTAAAAAAGATAACTGAACATATTTCACATGTAGATGTTTTATCGTTGTAGCCTATAACACGTCTGAAATGTGTACTTCTTCTGTTAGATGTGATGTTCCACATGAACGCACTGGTGGAATGGACATGAGCCGTGTGTCCAGATATAGCGCACAGTGCAGCTAGTTTCTGAATTGTTTCTGTTTTTCTCTCCATCTTTTCAGTGTCTACACAGGCTGCGACATTGACCGCCTAACTCCATCACCGGGTGACTCTCCGCGTTCACAGATCGTGCCGGGTGCGAGATATGCCATGCCTAGCTCTTTCCTGCAGGACCAATTTGTCAGCACTTATGCCAAATCTCGCTTTCACCCTGGCGTGGGGACTGGTCCTGGCACGGAGCGCAGCGTCCCACTCGGCAACAGCTTGCTATCCCCGCAGCAAACCGAGGAGCCCACTGTTGCCACCCCCCCGCAGCGATGGTTTGTCACCCCTGCCAACAACCGACTGGACTTTGCTGCCTCGGCATACGACGCCGCTGATTTCGCCGGTAACGCGGCCACCTTGCTGTCCTACGCAGCGGCCGGAGTGAAGGCTCTTCCCCTGCCGACTGCAGGCTGCTCCAACCGGCCTCTTGGCTATTACGCAGACCCATCAGGCTGGGGAGGACGCACGCCGCCGCAGTACTGCGGCGTAAATAGCAAGTCCAGCTCGGTCTTTTCCTGCTGGCCCGCTAACTCTATCGGTGCCAGAGCGGGCACCAACTACCTGGCCGAGGAGGGCGACTCCATACCGACGGAGAGGTCACCGATCGGCGGCTCGGAGGAGCCCAAACCCAAAGACATGACATCCGAGTCGAGCTGGATAGAGACGCCGTCTTCGATCAAGTCTATTGATTCGAGCGATTCTGGTATCTTTGAACAGGCCAAGAGGAGGAGAATCTCTCCGTCTGCCACGCCGGTTCCAGAGACAGTGTCCCCGTTAAAATCTGAGCTGCTGGCACCGAGAGAGTGTGAGAAGAACTGCACAAAGGACATTGGTTATTACAGTTTCTATCCTCACAGCTAAAACGAAGAAATCTATCTATCTATCTATCTATCTATCTATCTATCTATCTATCTATCTATCTGTTAATCTATGAAAAATAAAAAAAGATAAGGACTGCCACCTCCTCAGTTAATGGCCAAAGTGTACATTCTTCCACTGACTGCTCAGTCCTTTTCTGGGTTGAGCGCTTTCTTTTCACTGTTAAGTAAAAAAAAAAAAAAAAAAAAAAAAAGATACTGAGGATCTGTACATGAAATGTTCTTGTGTAGCATATACTGACACAATACTCCCTGTCAGTAAAAAAAAACTAAACAAAAAACAATGTATTTTGTACTTTATCAAAGCTGTAGGCTCCCAGAAGTTTATGAAGATCACTGCTACATTCATGATACATGTGGTTAAAGAAGTTATAAATGTTGGTAAATGTAGACTTAGGGTCTTTTTTTATTTCTGTATTCATTTCAGATGGTTATTTTTCATAGCTCTGTAAGCTCTGCTGTTGTGAAGATCTCTGTATCAGCTGTAACGTGATTGAAACATAATAAACGATGTTATCGTCAGGAGAAGAAGAAAATGGTTTATTCAATATAATATCAAACCCTATACGCTTAGTATTTTGTTTTTGGGTGAAAACTTTATATTTGGTTAAAAAAAATTTCCACGAACACATAATTTTTCCCAGAAATAACAGAGCGCCTGTGTCCAGGCCGCGTGAGAGCTGAGTGACGAGAAATTCAAATAAAAATGAGATGATCCCAGTCACATTATATTTCACAGAGAGAGTCCTCTCCTCCATCACCTCACGTGTTCATTTCTGCAAAAAAACAGTCTGGTGGTTTTAAAAATAAGAGATTTCCCAAAAAAGAAAAAAGAAGTTCACACAAACAGGAGACGAAAAAATGTGAAGCACTGTGTATGGAGCCACACTGTGATAATAACCGTCATGATGCAGAGTGATTAGAAATAATGATAATAAACGAGCACCTGACTGACTCAACAGTGATGTTGCTGCAGCATCTGGTTGGAATGATTTTGGTATTTCCGTAGTTTGCCAAGAAATTTGTGAATGTCAACCCCCTCCCCTTTTTTTTTTCTTTTTGTGGTCAGATCTGAGAAATTGTGAAGTTGACAAGTTTTCTGTGCCACGGCCAGAGGAAGTGACACATGAGGAGAAAAACCTCGATTGTGTGAAAATGTGCACAGACCCGCGGCAGCCCGGAGAAATCCTCCCGACACGAGACTTCATAGAAAAAAGTAAAAAAAAATTCGTCCTTTACAATGTAATTGATTGGTTATGGCCGATTGAATGATCCAACCCCTGCCCATGTCCTGTCTGCCTTAAACAGCGTCATTTGTAAAACTGATTGAACACTGAGAGCAAATTAATGAAGATAAGAACTGAACCTGAGTCAGTGCAGCTCAAGTGAAGGGGATGCTCACAGCTGTCGATAAGGGGCTGCGCGCTATTAAGCTTGTCACAGAAAGTGTGTGTGTGTGTGTGTGCGTAAACGCTCGCGACGGGCCTTCCCAGGGATAAACAGCAGATGGCGGTAAATGAATGCGGGTCCTGTGATGGGAGCAGCTCTGGAGTCTGTGGCTGTCAGATCTCAGGAGGTCAGCGCGGTCCAGGGCCAGCTCCGAGGAAACGCACAGATTTTTAAATTACCATTAATTAATAAACCGACTTCTATTTGTGTCTCAATTAGGAGGCAGAGGCAGAGCCGAACTGCGGTTTCTCTTCTGGATCCGAAACACACCCAGGACTGTGATCTACACCAGATGGCGGCACTTTACTATTATTAAAGGTATCCCTGCTGTTAACAGGACTCGGAGCTGCGGTGCCAAGTGTGTTTTCAGCAGCAGTTCCCGAGCTCTGATCAACACCACCAACAAACAGCTTTGTAAACACTCCTTCTCTGACAACAATCACACGGCGTAACTCTCAAGTCTGTAAAAATAATATATCATGTATCAACTGGGTTATGTAAGTGGAAGGAGGCCGGTTCATCCTCACGCCCATGACTTAATGCACCTGTCTATTTAGATATTTGTCCTTATAGAAGGAAGCAGAGGAGGTGGAAGTCAAGACGATAATATTAATATTAAAAAAATCAGTCAATAAAATCACTTCCCCAATCTGAGAATTAGTCATTAATATCTTAGTGTGTTGCCCTTACTTTCTTTTATTTCCACTTTTATCTGTATGTGTCTTTGATAATAGCAGCAATACTGATATATTGCTTTCTATACTGTGTTGATGATGTAAAGGTTAGAGAGAAGTCGAAATTTGATCACAAAATCGATAGGTTGGCCTATATTGTGCAGTTCACACAGCCTATTAAGATTAGTCATTTTGCTCCCTCTGGCTCTGTGGACTTGGACTGTTGTGCTCTATGAGTGAGATATTGTGTGGGTTATGTGTGGAGAAAGAAAAAAAAGCAGTGGGACTGCAGCTTCTTCTGCTAAAATGGTCCTCATGAGTAAGAATATCCCCACTGAGTCACCATATGAAACAGTCGTACAACGAGCAACAACAAATAGTTTTGTGGAGAAAACACTGTCCCTGTTGCTTTCTGTCAGACGATCTTCATCATCGCTCCTCGCGCTGAATCAAAACGCTGAGCGGAGTGACGCTTCCATGTCAGATAAGCACATGCCTTTTTTTTTTTTTTTAATGCAGCGCGTGAGGAGCGCTCATCATCTCCGAGCTGCTGACCGCCGCTGATTTAAACATGTGAGCGTCTCTGTGTGCTCGCTCATTCACTGCCACACCTGACGGGGATTTCCACGCAGCTCAGAGCTCTGCTCCATCCCTCTGCCGCCGTGACACGCTGCTGAGACTAAAGCGATGGACACCACGGACCAGGGTGCTCAGGTGGAGCCGCTGCTTCCATCGGTAAAGAGCATTGATCTCTTGGGACAAATGTTTTTTTGTTGCCTACTCAGACAGATATGTCAGGCTTAGCCAGTGTGCTTTCTGCTAGGTGATGTCTATGTGAGATGCTCTAGGATGCAGGTGCAGAGTGTTGATGTCCGTATCCTTCCACAGGTGTCTAACAGCTGCTAACTTAGAGCTTTTACCTGCAGAGCTTTTATTACATGTTCACTGTACAGAAAATTACTTCTTTTCATGAGAGTGTGCCAGCTTCAATCAGCCGAACTGTTCATTGAAAACTTTAACATGGTTAAATCAAAATGTGAGTTTATCTTTAAAAGCGTGATGTGAAAGTTATTTCACTTCAGGAGCCTTTTTCTTGTAATGTTTTTTGTAATGTAAACATCTGTAGCAGCTGGAGCGACTGAGTAAGTTCCTGTTATTGTGTGCTGCTTAACTTTACACAGACAAATCCCCGTAGTGACAGATGCCCTGGTAATATAGTGAATTCAGACATGAGTGACCTTGTGTCAGCTCATCATGTAGATACATTGTTGGTTAGATTAAAATTACTGTAAAATGTGTACCATGAGAGGATGCTGCTCTGACTCAAACTGAGGCCTATCTTCACAAAGTCAAATGCAATTTGAACATTTTCGTTTTGAAGAACTTCAGCGATGCGATTCAGATAAAAGAAAGTAAAGTCTCTCAGGGGATGTTCTCATCGAGACATAGGCCCATTCCCATTGGTCTTTGCTGACCACTTTGGAGGAGATTTTTTTGTCATTATCCATTTGCTGTTTACATCAAAACAGATTTTTCCATTTAGCTGATGGTTTTAGTCTGACAGGCTTTTGGTACTACTTTTAGGGGCTTTGGCTTCAAAATGTTGTGTCACAAAGTGACCTCAAATGTCTTACAATTCAAAAATAACACTGCAGAGTTAATCTTAAGCTCATGTTGAACAGAACATGTTCAAATGTGAAGATGTTTAGCTGCTGGTTTTGGAACCTAGATTATTGATTATAATGAATAAAACTGCAACAATTTTTTGTCTTTCAGGCCAATGCTCCCTTTGGCTCATCAGCTGGCCATAGAAGTTTGGTGAGTTGTATTAAGGCTTCTATTACCACAAGTATCAAAGTTACAATTAAAGTTTGAAATTGAGTTTTCTTGGATAAAACTGTTGAATGCAAGTAGAAGATAGACTCAGTGGGACAGACTTAGTGGAGCTGAAGGAACACCCTCCTTGGCGTGACCAAGTTGATTGAGCGCTACACGACGAGCTTTCCTTTAACCTTATAGTACGGAGAGAGACGAGGCTCAGTATGAACCAAGTTTTGACTGTGATAAGATCAGTATGAACCAAGCTTTGACTGTGATAAGATGGTGCACTGATGTCACGGCTATAATCTCGTGAGTCTGGTTGTTCTGTTGATAGATGCTCAATCACAAATTACAGCTGTTTGACTCACCAGAAGGGCATCAGTATTTATCAGGCATGGTATGAAGCAGGGCAGCTGGAATTTGCACTGCAGAGGTCAGCTTTTAGACTGCGTGGCACTCTCGCTAAACTGATTATAGCCAAGGACATAGACGGAAAGCTCATGCATCCTGAAAACTCAGAGGCTCCTTGGCTCTTCAAATATCAGGTAGGACAAGGATTGAACCCGAGGATGTTCATCTCTCTGACGTTATGTACATGTAATTTGCTGTGTGGTTAACAGAAGGGAAAAGGTCAGCATTCCAGTATATCTTCTTTAGATATCGTTCTGTCTTTGTAAAATAGCCAAACAAAACTGTATGAAAAAGTGGAAAAAAAGCTCTTTCCTGCAGACCACATCTGATCCACTTCAGATGCAAGATCTTAAATAGCAGCCCTGATTAAAAAAATAGTACTAATGTGTCCTCTTACAGGATGTTGAAGTTTATAGCAAAAACATTTAAGGATTACAGTGCATTTTGTGCCAGGCTAAAGCCTGTGCAGTTTAGAGCCTTGCAAAGTGGCCACATCTCTTTAGGGATCAGATCCAAGTATGTCAAATGAGGAATATCTTTTGGTAGAATTGGTGTTCATACTCCAGTTCGGACTCACCCTGACAGTTGATTTTCTTTTGATTTGTTAACTCTCTGTGTCTGCAATGCCTTTTTGTGGATTCCACAAAAACATAAAACAGCTTAGTATATGCCTCATGGCAGCCGCCTCAAGTAGATATCTGTTTTGAGAGGGCTTAGATGATTATGCTGCACTTATTCCAGAATAAAGGGCTACAACATATTAACTCTTCCCCAGAGATAGTTTTTAAAATGAAACAGCTGTAATTTAATTCAGACTCAAGGTGTTGGATATTATGCAATGTTTAAAAATGTTCCCATTGTCCGTGAGCACATGAGCACAATTAACATAGGCTAATGTGGCTGATGCTTTAGTAACAAATACTGGCAGTTTAATCTGAGCAGGGATGTTGATCCACACCCTGTGTATTTTTAGACAGATTATCAACATCAGCCAAGTGGCCTAGCCAGCCCATGTGGCACTGCAGCTGTGACCAGCAGCGTGCCCTTCACTATCAGAATGCTTTGATGGTCATCTGATGGTCAAGATGGCTCACAGAAAAGCTGGTATCAAGCCTTTTACAGGATAAAAATACCTACTGTAATAAGTGCTCTAAATCTGTTTGGCTCTGTTGAGGAACAGACAGCCTCTGTGAATTTACCAGATCTCCCTTCAGCACTTAGTAAAGGCGGTTGTATGTTTCTTTAGCTGTCTGAATCCCAGCTGTTCCAGATGGATTTACTGTGAATGGCAGAGTCAAATGAGTAGGCCACACTTAAGTCCATACCACTGGTGCACTAATCAACACTACAGTAGCTGCAGCTCTGCCACATAATCCTGTCTCAGTGTTGGCAGTGTTTATTATCACACTTTTAAGATTGTTAAGGTCGCATTAGTTATTTGATAAATATTTGTAGCAGAAACTTCTTTGAGCTTATGATATGTAATCAATCATTGTTCTTGTCTATTAAGATGCTCATTTAAAGTATTTAATAGTATGATATACATACTTAAACAAACTTGATTTTATTACCAAGTGTGCAAATTCAAAACTGTGGACCAGAGAGAAATACTGGATTCTTGGGACAACTGGTACAGACATCCGTGGTGCAGGGGACCCGTCCCCCTGACTTAGAGGTCAGTCTCACAGAGTGGACTGCGTTTAAGATGGACAGAAGAGCGGTTTTGAAGCTGAGTCTGAGTTGCTCGATCATCCTACAAGTGCCCCACTCTACACTTTTACACGTTTATGTAAAATTAATAGAAAAGAGTGCGGTTCATCGGTCTAATAACTGCCTCGTTAGCATTGTTAGCACAGCTGGGCGCTTGGGAATGTCGCTTGAAAAAAGCTAACACAAGGCTAAAGGCTAGTTTATGGTTCCGCGTCATGTCGACGTCGATGGCATAGTTACGCCGTCGACGTTTTCATTAAGATAACAATGCTAGAAGTTCACTCACCTCGAAGGCCAAGGGCACAGACTTCATCGCGTTCACCTTCCCTCCAGCTCTGGTCAGTTTTTGTCCGATGTTCGCATTAAAATCCTCTGAAGAAACAAACCCCGCCGCTGACAGGTGACGAACACGAGCCCACGGCTTAGCTCTGACAGGTGGAGAGCTAGCGGCTAGACCTGGAGCAGCTAACCAGCTAGGTGAGTGGGCACCTGTAGCTCAAAGCAGCCGGACATAACTTAAGAAACTACGACAGTTAAAACTGGGGAGTTACAGAAAAAGTTTCGGTTGTTTTTTTAGTTTGTTTTGCATTTCACCATGAGGGTTTTTACTTTAAGTGCCTACTTAGGGCCAGCCAGCATAAAGTGGACAATAACAAGTGGGCGGCACGGTGGGTTTTAGCACTTCCGCCGGAAGTTGCCAGTTGAGTTTCACTTGCCCAGCTCATGACCACTGTAGTAGCTAGTTTAGTTTTCCTGTTTAGACTGTATCGTGGAAATTGAAAATTCCCTTGAGCTTGTTATTTTAACATGTTGCTAGAATTGAAATGTGAGGTAAAGGTGTGTTTTTTTTGTGTGTTAAAGGGTTTTGTTTATCTTACATACTAAAAGTGTGTAACACAAATGCTATAAATTATCTTAAGGAGTCTTATGGCATTTCTTCTGGTGGCTCCCTTGACTCTTTCCACACTGGGGGTTAAGACATAAGACTTGTCCACCAAAGTCTTTTGATATTTGGCATGTCATTGCACCCAGTAGCATGACTCTAGATATTTGATCATATAAAGACCTCTAAAGGTTTTGATTAATTGCTGTGTCCAGAGGGGGTATCAGCCTAGTGATGCTGCACAGGAAGGTCCACAGGAAATGCTCAAACAGCTTTATGACATTTGCAGCGGTCATTCAATATTCTCCCTATAATCTGACAAAAGCTCTGCACTGAGGATTATGCTCATTACATTTTTTTTAACTCTCCTTCACTTCCATGTTTGATTTTCTGGGTGGACCAGCTCTATATTCTTCCAGCTGCGGTGAAAAAGTAAACTGGTCATCATAATCACCTCCAATGACTTTTAACTTAACAAATCAGTGTTTTTAAATCCCTCCACCTATTATGAAAAAATGTAATACATTGTTATCAATCAGCTGGAAATGTGTTTTTTAATACATAGATGGAGACAGTGGAGACGTCTTTAGAGGAATAGACCTACTTTTTCTAACTTTTGAGGTCAGACAATGAATCACGTTTTGAACTGAGGTCCCATCAACAACGTAGTTCCAGCGACTGTAAAAGGAGCACCTTGAACAGCAGCGAAACATTAATTGTAGGTGGGAAATTTATTGTTCCCTTCATGAAAAGCTTTTTGTTTGGACAAAAATGAAAAGCTCCTTTTCAAGATGAGTCGTGCAATTAGTTTCCACGGCAACCATGGTATTCAGTGGGATAATGTGTTTATCACATGTTACCTTCAAGACACATCAGTGTATTCCAGTTATAGCTGTTTGGTTGACCAGATAATGAACTGAATAATGCTTGTAATTGTCATTACATGTTTATCAATGTGTCCAACAGAGGAATGACGATGAGGCTGTGGTGGACAGAGGAGGAGCATGGTCCCAACAGGGAACCAACATTGAGCAGGAAGATCTTGAAGGTACTTCGACTGACACTGAACATGTCAGGAACACAAAAAGCTTGAAGCACTGAAGGGCTGCTGCAGCTGAGTCCGCCCACTTTGTCCTCACAACTGCTGCAGTCCTCTTGACAGCTTTTTCATAGTTAAAGGATACAAGTGGAGTGGGAGGCAGAAACTGTGGGTGAGATGAATTCACATCAGTAATTTTATAAGCGCTGAAAAACATGGATAATCACAACAAATATGAAATCAGTCACTCAACTGAGTCACTTGAGTAAGTTGTCCCCATCTGTGTTTGCCATAGGGCTGTCACAGTATCATATTTTTACTACACAGTAATTGTGGTGAAAATAAATAACGATAACAATATTATCTTGATATCTACAGGATTTTGGCAAATGAAATAGACTCAAATTCAATAAGTGTTGAGAAGTGAGACTAACCATTGGAGGCACACGTCCTGATATCTATCACAAAATTTTTATTATATATGTATTATTCTCCCGATGTTATTATTTCTTTTTTTTTTTTGTAATATAATGGTTATTGTCAATATTGGTATATGGAAACAGCACAGGCACAGATAATGGTACACAACCAGAACACATGGAAATTCTTTTGGGATGTGTAAGCAGTAAAAAAAAAAATCATCACTCATAATTCAAGCTGAATGAAAAAATAGCTTAAATGAAGTAATGATGATAAAAAGGCTAGATGTGTTTCAAGACAGCGATTTCCAATTGATAATACTTAGAGCAACATCCTGTCCTCTGCATGGTAGTGGCTGGTTTTGGCTTAAAATTTCAAAAATATAACAATACCTGGTGAGTTGATTATTTACTTGTGTTAAGTCTATATTTGTAGCAGTTATACTGAAAAGCACTGTATGTACTGTATGTGGTCGTCTGAATCCTGTTATACTGCAGCAGGCTGAGTGGGCTGACTTATGAAAACAGATATGCTCTCACTTCTTTCTCTATTCATCCTGTTCAGACAGTCTCACAAACACAAGCATGGAAACACATACACAGTTGTTCAAGGTATTTGTAAAAGGTAAAAAGGAAGGAAACTTGAATCATCAACAACACTACACAGATTCACACACCCGTAGGCCATGTACATACATTTACCGACAAAGATACAAACACAAATCCCTAATTAGATAATTGCAGCATTTTGCACATAATTTATTTGATCTGTAAATTTACACTTTCATTATAATGATGATACAACATATCAGCAGTTACTTTACTGTAGTGTATATTCCTCTTTATTGCCACTGCTGATCAAGGATACTATTAATATAGCCTACCTTTATTTGCATGGCTTCTGAATGTTCCTGACATGTTCTTTTTTAATTCTCTTTTTTAATACATGGCAAGGGACAGGGTTCTTTATGATGTAAACTATTTAAAAAAGGGTTTCTTTGTTTTTTTCTTGGGTGGTGGGGGGGTGGCTTGTTGCTCTTTCTGTCATATTCTTAAATAAGAACAAGTTCATATTAAATGCCTTCTTGCAAAACCTTTCAGCAAAAGTAGATGTGCCATTGAAGATCTTAAATAATGTTGAAATAAAGTTCAAACTCTTTGTTATTAAACAGGACCAAAGATCATCAGCAAGGTAATTCAAAGAATGTCTCTGGTGTATAGACATGACAGGTGGTATATAAGTTATTCAGCAGCAGTAAGCATGACATTATTA
The DNA here is from genome assembly GCA_900303245.1 of Selene dorsalis. NCBI lineage: Eukaryota > Metazoa > Chordata > Actinopteri > Carangiformes > Carangidae > Selene > Selene dorsalis. Next base: position 14,097 of record OMNW01007906.1, read on the forward strand.
CATATTATCTCTTCAGCAATGTAGTTTATTTAAGTAAAAACACACATGCAGGAATCCATGGTGAATAATAAAAAAGCTTAATAAAATAATGCCGAGACACAGTGCTTAACCATGATCAGTGAATTCATAATGATTATCTGTAAAGCTTCTGAGAGCACACATGCATACACACACACAACACACACACACACACACTCTCTCATTCAGGTATGTTATAGTTGATCTGCCTTTAACTGCTGTGGGACTTGTCCTCATGCAGGTCACAGGACTCTCTACATTGGGGTCCATGTCCCCTTGGGCAGCACCAGGCACCGCAGCCATCGTACGAGGCACCGTCACCATGGAAATAAGCACAAGAGGAAGAGCAGGGACCGGAGCCTCACTTTGGTTGAGGGTAGAGAGTCTCCTCTTTATGGTACTGGCCATAATCATGAACTTACATGCATTACAGGATAGAAAAACATGTATTTGACTGTGGTCATTATCCCTGAAGTGTAATTTCTTATGTTCCCAGACACTCCCTCCCAAAGGGTACAGTTCCTGCTGGGCACTGAGGATGATGATGAGGAACATATTCCTCATGACCTCTTCACAGAGATGGATGAGATCTGTGTGAGGGACGGAGAGGATTGTGAGTGGAAGGAAAGTGCCAGGTACTGTCAGACTGTCCAGTCACTGACATAGTATTTACACACTGTCATGACCTACATGCCATTACTGAAAGCTATGATTGAATGGAGCTGTCATGCAGGTTATCCCACTTATACTGATGAGAGCTGTGGCTGAGTGTCTAATGTTTGTGTTTCCATTACATTAAGTAATTACATTTCACTTTTGTAAGGGGGAATTAACTTTCTGTTACTCTTTTTCTTTGATTCTTGCCCGTGTTAATCAGGATGTAGAATTTATTCGTCATGTGAATTATGGTTTTCTGTTAAAATGGCAAATCAGACATATTTTATTTATACTGATATCCTGATGAGAGGCAATAAGGAAAGTGGGACCCAGAACGAATGAGTGTTGTTGTTGCAGCTAGAACAGATTGACAGCCAGTCTGCCGTCTGCTGGCCTCTCTTTACTGGAACTCACACTGCTGTTTCAGGTGGCTGAAGTTTGAAGAGGATGTGGAAGATGGAGGGGAGCGGTGGAGTAAACCCTATGTGGCCACTCTGTCTCTACACAGTCTTTTTGAACTGCGAAGCTGCATAATCAACAGCACCGTGCTGCTTGACATGAGGGCTAATACCATTGAAGAGATTGCAGGTAACAACAGCTAAATGGAAAATGTGTTTAAACTGCATTATTGTTGACAAAGACTGGACAAAAGTCTCTGGGTTAGATCTGTGACACATGAATCCAAATCAATTGCCTGTGTCCTCCTTAGACATGGTGTTGGACCACCAGGAGTTATACTCACCACTGGGGGATGAGCTCAGACAGAAAGTGCGGGAAACACTGCTGAAGCAGCACCATCATCAGAACCAGAAGAAGCTGGCGAACCGCCTACCAATAGTACGCTCCTTTGCTGACATCAGTCGACGGACTTCAGAGCTCCATCTGGAAAAGAATGGTGAGAAACCCAGAGAACTGAGATTCTGCCCTGTTGAATGATACATCTGTGAACTCATGAGTTCATTAACAGGTAAGGAAAGCAGAGTCTTTTCATAATTAAGATAAACATTTTGTGATTCAGTTAAACTGCATGCAACCTGTTGGTGTGCCATGAACAAACTGGGAGGAGGGATCCTGAAGACACAACTTTTGTTGGGGTCACAAGTCAGAACATTTTTGGAACCAGTGCCTCGATTAGTTTTTTTTTTTTAATCTGGGCTGTGTGTGTATACATGAATACTCAATATGTGCATGTGTCTTACGTACTTGTGTATGCACCATCCAGCCTCCGGCACCAGCCCCATTGAAGTCAACAGTTGCTGAATTACCCAGCCTACACTTGCTCCTTTACCAGCTTAATACATAAAAACATATTCTGTACGACATTATTAACATTGTTTGTGTTAATATTGCCAATTCCCTAGAATAGAAAATTTTCATTATCTTGAATAAAGGTTGGTAAAAAACAATATTCATAAGTACATTCTATAAATATACAAATTTGTTTGCTATTGATCTTCACAGTACAAAAGCTGTTTGGTTGAATTCTGGGATAAATTTAGATCAGAACTGACTCATAATTGGAAGCATTTCTTGCCTACATCATTGCCAACTACATTTTACAAGCTTGAGGTCTGCCAGAATTCCACATGATAAAATTAGGTGTGCAGAACGCACCAAGCTGTTTGGTAAATCATTCTCTTCTATGCAATATAGTTTCATCGTTGTGTCATTTTAAAGCTAATTTTAAAGTCATGTTCTCTGACAAACTTCACTTCGTGCTTTGTGAGCATACTAAAAAGAATAATTAGGGTTAATGTTTTGGCCCGCTTGTTTAATGAATACAGAAATTAGGACAGACCTGTCAGCCAACTTGGCAGTAATCATGTTACCATGAGCCTGGATTTTTTTGAGACAGCGGTGATGAAAATCTGTGTGGTTTTATCCACACTGGCCTCCATGACCTGCGTTTGATCCTCTCAGTTGTTTTCCTTTCTAGAGAGATTCTGTGAATTTAGTCGGCCTCATAATATTATATTATACATATTATATTATATAATATTTAAGTTATTTAATGAAATCATCAATAACTGGATGTTTGTTTTGTTGAGACATTTTTTGCGGTTGAGTTATACCTCTTCTATACGGACCTTGCAGGTCAGACGTCGTCCTCACAGTCTCAGTTAGCGGGTTCAGACGGGAAAGGAGATGGCAACAGAGAGAACAGTGCTGTTGACTTCAGCAAGGTACGGACCACAGCTCGCTTGACTTGTTCTACTGTTTAATTGTGTGTTTTACGTGTTTCAATATTTCAGACAATGAACAGCGGATCATTGTTGTTCTTTCTTAATGGAAAGGTCATCTGGTCAGGGATTAGGATTATAACCATGTTAAATATGATAAAAGTCATTCAGCACTGATGGTAACCACATGACAACCACACACAGGAAAGACAAACCTAAAATCCGTGTTGTGAAACCTTTTGCATAATGTATATGTGTTTAACCTTTTGTCCGGGTCAGTATTATGGACTATTTCATGTACTTTAGCCTGTTCCTGAAACAGTCTAAAAATAGAGTGCAATTTTTATACATACAGTACAGGTGACAGGTGACAAATTAAAAAAACTAAACAAAAACACATAAAATGTCTCAGTAAGGTCTCAGTTGGGCACCAGAGCACTGTCACCATCTATGTAAAGTTAAGTGATCGTTGAGTGAGAAACCATCAAAGTTTAGATTTAGTTCTCCCAGAACTGAACAAACAACATCCAGTCAACTCTTGTTTTCTCTGCATTATTTTTTCTGTTGAACATATCAATCAGCAGAGATTTCCTTTTCCATGCAGCCTCATCACATTAGACATTTAGGCATAATACTTATGAGAAATGAATGATGCCCGATTATTATGTATTATTATGCAACATGTTGAACTGATAGTTATACTTACTTAATCTTTTGTCATATTTAATTGCATCACATCTGTGACTTGTATGGATGCTTTGTCCTAAAACTCACAAAGCCTGTGCAGCTGGACTATATTTAGATTGACAAGCCCAGTCAGATCATTACATTCAGGGCTTAATGAGTGGATGAACTGAAAAAATAATGACATTTACAGATTGCACTTTCAGACATGAACGATTTAATTTTCTTCTCAAAACATGTTCTCAGTCAAAGCCGCTTAGACGATAAGCTAACAGGAAAGGGTGTCAGGACCTTTTATGTGAGACTCTTATCACTGTACTTTGTGTCCTCTTTCAGATAGACCTGCATTTCATGAAGAAGATCCCGGCGGGCGCTGAAGCGTGTAACGTATTAGTGGGAGAGCTTGAGAGTCTGAACAAACCAGTGGTGGCGTTTGTCCGGCTTTCACCAGCGGTTCTGCTCAATGGGCTGGCAGAGGTCCCCATTGCCACAAGGTTAATGCTGGCTGATACTGTAACACCCGCTCAACCTCCTCTGCTAATCTCTTATTGACCCATCAGAACCATTCATGACCTTTATAGTTAATGTGCAGTTATGGTGACAATGACAATGCAATAGAGGTTCAAAGACCTGTCTGTTCCTTTAGGTTTCTGTTTATTCTCTTGGGGCCCATGGGTCGAGCACCTCAATATCATGAGATTGGAAGATCCATTGCAACACTTATGACAGATGAGGTAAGAATTTCTTAATGAACTCCTCCTCTTGAACTCCAACTCCAGCTTTGAGGAGGGTGAGTCGGTTTGAATATCAACCAGATGTCTAAAATGGATTTTCAGCACTTCTTACGCACTTTGCATAAATTCACAGTCTAGCAGAGCTTAACAAATTGCTGAAGTGATGGAACATTTCTCAGCATGAAACACAGCTCAGAGCTTCTATGATATGCTTTTGGCTAGTAGTCAGTCATCATGTCCTCCTTTTTTTTGTCTGGGATTTAGGCTGCTATCCATCACCACGGAGGAAAAGATAGGCTTTATCTTTGAAATGAGAAGATTTGAGGAATGAGATTTGAGGATATTTTAGTAAGCGGGCCATTAATATTGTTTCACAGCGAACAGGACCCAGGTTTTAGCAAACTAGTTTTGCTTTTCTCAGGACAGTTTGTATAATATATTCTGCACATGTTTATATGTGCTAAATTGACACTAAACTGATCCTCAACATTTCTCTTTCCAGGTTTTCCATGATGTTGCCTATAAAGCTAAAGACCGGAATGATCTGATCGCTGGAATTGATGAATTCCTTGATCAAGTGACAGTCCTGCCTCCTGGAGAGTGGGACCCATCTATACGGATAGAGCCACCGAAAAATGTACCATCTCAGGTCAGTAGGACTTCTGTCAGCTGGTCGCTGTCCTATCTTCTTCCTCAGATCTCTGCATCAATTCGTCTGCTTTGCACTGTTTGTTAAACAGGAGAAGAGGAAGAAAAGTAGCGTTAACGGATTAGGAGAGGGTGAGGAGGAGGAGGAGCACGGTGGCCATGGTGGTCCAGAACTGGAACGCACTGGAAGGTGGGGGAATTACAAGGATGGTGTGTAGTGTTTTTGATGGAGGTGAATTCTGATCAGCACTAAAACAATGTGAAGTCTATGTGGAGTGGAAATATAGAAAAATAATATCTGAAAGATAGACACAGAAATGTTATTGTCAGTACTATTTTAAGTATTATGAGTACCTCATACTAATGCCAGGAGGCCAAGGCAGGGCACCATGCAGCCTACTCACTACACTCACTACTGTGCTGCAGAGAATTTATTCACAGCAGGACAACACTTGTGATGTGTAAAATATAAAGAAGCAATAGTGCTAGATAGAAGATCTTGTGGTTTGTGTGCTTCTTCAATTAGGCTATTCATAAAAATATTGATGTTTCACCTTTTTGAGTTGTTATTAAGGTGTTCAAAGAATGGTGTACAGGATCTAACATTAAATCCCCTCATGTTGGCATTGGCTGTTATATATTGCCCTGAAATATATAGATAAATGCACTTTATAAATTTGTCTTTAGTTGCTGCAGGTTTTCGACAATGCTCATATTAAAAAAGTACATAAAACTGAAAAATACCACTTTTCTACAAACTGAATGATGTTATAGTCATTGTCTATTTCTGGGTAAACATGGTCTGTAGTTGTAGTCATAGGGTGGTTTCCATAGAAACATCCCTCCTGAAGATCTCTATTTGCAACTAGACTTGTTTATTCCAGGGACGCATCACACTCATAGTTGAACTCTGGGATGGGGGCAGTAGAAGGAACAGTTAAGTTACGGAAACATTAAAAGGATATCAAAGATAACACTGAAGCCTTAACAACTTCACATTTTTTTATTGTTGCTTTAACATTTTAGTAGAGAATAATTTATGCCTTTGAAAATGAAAATTTTGACTGACAATGTCTTTTTTATATCTCCAGGTGGTTTGGTGGTCTCTTTCTAGACATCAAGCGCAAGGCGCCACACTACCTGTCCGACTACACTGACGCTTTTAGTTTGCAGTGTGTGGCCTCCTTCCTGTTCCTCTACTGTGCCTGCATGTCCCCTGTCATCACCTTTGGAGGACTACTGGGCGAGGCAACAGAAGGACGCATAGTAAATCACCTGCTTTTTCCTTTGAATGTTCACAGTTTCCTGCCAGGACTGGTTGTAAACTGCTGTGCACTGCGCTAGTCTTCAGAACTGTAAACCAGAAAACAGCTGCAGTTCTGTATGATAAACCCTTTGTAGGTAATATTGGTTCAGTAATCCTTCTGCTCTCTTTCCATTTCCCAGAGTGCCATTGAGTCGTTGTTTGGAGCCTCGCTGACTGGAATAGCCTATTCTCTGTTTGCCGGACAGCCCCTCACCATTCTGGGCAGCACAGGGCCAGTGCTTGTATTTGAAAAGATATTATTTAAATTCTGCAAGTACGTTTCTATTCAACGTGACTCAATATAAATCATTCACTAAATGATAAGTGACCTCTGATTCCTACATTATTTTGTGATCACAGTGCTTACCAGTTACTGTAGCTGCAGGATGAGTTCTGTGAACGTCAATGTGCCATCTCTCAAAAATCTGGCCTCCTATAGATCATTTATTACATCATATTTCATTGTGATAATGACTTCCTCCAATCTGCCACATTACAAATAGAAAATAATCAATATGTAATGTGATTCCCCCCCCCCATTTTATCTCCACATAGGGAGTATGGCTTATCCTATCTGTCACTGAGAGCCTGTATTGGTCTGTGGACAGCTTTCCTCTGCCTTGTGTTGGTGGCCACAGATGCTAGTTCCCTGGTTTGTTACATCACCCGTTTTACAGAAGAAGCCTTCGCCTCACTCATCTGCATCATCTTTATCTATGAGGCCTTGGAGAAACTAATACACCTGGGGGAACACTATCCCTTCAACAAGAACAACAACCTGGACAAACTCAGCTTATACTCGTACGTGCAAAATTATTCTCCAACAATGCAGTGTTTTAAAATGGGTTTTTAAAAAAAAGGATGATTACTGAGTAAATTTCTTGGAGGTACAGTAAATCCCTGACAGATAAGGGATTATTCAGTCACCCAGATGTTCATGTGTTTCCACAGATGTTCATGCATTGAGCCTTCTGACCCCACCAATGACACCCTGAAGTACTGGGAGATGACCAACGTCACTGCTTCAGAAATCTACTGGGAAGCTCTGGAGGTCAAGGTACTGCACTTGCTGACGGTGCAAAAACAAAAACTGATGACATGTTTTTAATGCACATAACAGCAGGGATTACTCTTTAACACAAAGACTGACCGAAAAGAATACGTTTTGGCATTTTCACCTTAAAGTGGCATGCTCTCTGAGATAGATCTGAACCCAGGAGATTAAGGGCATGTGGGCCGGATTATATTGGATTACTCATTGCAAATCACCATGGTACTGTTAAGTTTTTTTGGCTTTGAATGCTCATAAACCCTGTTTGTTGAATCTACTCGTGTTGTTGTCTTGCTAATCATGTGATTAGTCTAAATGACTTGGCCCTCTACCTGTTGTTGCAGGACTGCATTGAAAAGCAAGGCGAGTTTGTGGGCAGTGCCTGTAGCCCACATGGACCCTATGTTCCCGATGTCCTCTTCTGGTGTGTCATTCTCTTTTTCTCCACTGTCTTCATGTCGGCCTTCCTCAAAGAGTTCAAGTTCAGCAATTACTTTCCCACAAAGGTACGGTGCATTAATCATTTATCTCCACATTACTGTCCAAGCCAGAGGACATGGTTGATTGTTATGTAGTGTGGTGTAGTGGTACACTCTAGTGGTCAGATTTAGGTAGTGCGTGATAGAAATATAAAGAAAATGATTCCTGTTTTAATTAAGTAAACCAAGGAATATTAATGAAGATTATTTTGAATCCTTTTTTATTAGGTGAGGTCCATCATCAGTGATTTTGCTGTTTTCTTCGCCATCCTTACAATGGTCTTAATTGACTACGCCTTAGGGATTCCTTCTCCAAAGCTAAAAGTCCCCAGTGTATTTAAGGTAAGAATTTGTTGTTTAATCAGTTTTACACAAATTGCTGACTATACCACTTTCCAACAAGATACTATTTATGTTCAACCAACTTCCTTTATTTTCTTTCAAGCCAACCAGAGATGATCGAGGTTGGTTCGTCAACCCCCTGGGGCCGAACCCCTGGTGGACGGTGGTCATAACAGTGGTCCCAGCTCTGCTTTGTACCATCCTCATCTTCATGGACCAGCAGATCACAGCTGTCATCATCAACAGGAAGGAGCACAAACTCAAGGTGTGCCCCTGTCCCAGCCCTGAACTCTTGACAGCGTGTGTAGTGCCTTGAAGAAGAAGGTTCACCAGAACTGCTAATTTTTAACTTTCAATGTGCTGGTCCTTCCAGAAAGGCTGTGGGTACCACCTGGACCTGTTCATGGTGGGGGTGATGCTTGGTGTGTGCTCTTTGATGGGTTTGCCGTGGTTTGTTGCAGCCACCGTTCTCTCCATCACCCACGTCAACAGCCTGAAGCTCGAATCAGAGTGCTCAGCTCCTGGTGAGCAGCCCAAGTTCCTCGGCATCAGAGAGCAGCGCTTCACTGGCCTCATGATCTTTGTCCTCATGGGCTGTTCTGTCTTCATGACATCTGTGCTGAAGGTCGGTCACATTTCTTCTCATTATTTGTCCAATTTTATGTGCATAGTTATTTTCCCACTATTACCTGTTCTTTTCTATATGTCTTGGCATATTATAAACCATTATGCTTGAATTTTATTATGTTGGCAAACATTTAGCAGTTACTGACTGACTCATGTTTTTATTGTTCTTCAGTTCATTCCTATGCCAGTGTTATATGGAGTATTCCTTTACATGGGAGCATCTTCTCTCAGAGGCATTCAGGTAAAATGATTTCAGCTTCACTGTATTTAATGCAGCCTTTGTTTACATTATTAGGTACTGATACATGAAGACACTGAAGGATTCAACACTCTCCTCATTTGAAATTGTCATTGGTTTTAATACTTCATCTGACCACGTCAGGTTGACAATAAAAGTTTTATTATTTTAGTTATTCAGCTTTATTGGCCACAACTGGCAAGAAATCAATGATCTGCCATCCCACATTTAAAATGTGATTAACAAACACTTCAGAATGTGCACTGAATTTGAGTTAGTAACATTTTTAAGATTATCTACGTGGCTGAGATTGGACAAGGAGCTGGTCAATGTTGTTAATTTGCAAATCCTTCTACCAGATAATCTGTACGGACTGTTAACTCTCCCCAAGCCACAATAGGGGATTGCCTCCATATTGTCTGGCTGTGCAGAGAAAAAGTGTTAATTGGCCACCAGTGTGTTCACAGCATTTTCAGAACACCTGACTGTGATTTAATTGCCCTATTTTGCCTACTTCATATTTTCCTCAATTCAGAGTGCTTTCTATTGTTGTTTTTGAGATTAATAGGGAGGTTATGATGGGGAGGCAGTGAACTGTAGATTTAAAACAGCTGTCTGCTGTTAATTCAACTGATTTCACTGATGTTTGTTGCTCTTAAGATCCCTTCAACATCACATATGTATAATTTGTTGTAACCCAAATACAAAACATCACTGAAACACCACTTAACAGTTGTTTAATAATTTGTCCCCTGCAGTTCTTTGACCGCCTGACACTGTTCGGTATGCCAGCCAAGCACCAGCCAGACTTCATCTATCTACGCCATGTACCCCTGAGGAAGGTGCACCTGTTCACCATCATCCAGCTCAGCTGCTTGGTTATGCTGTGGGTCATCAAGACCTCCAAGGCTGCCATTGTCTTTCCTATGATGGTGTGGAAACAATCCAATTATACCATCTGTAGACCCATCACACAATCAGCACATCTTTCACCAGACACCTAACTAGTGTAAACAAGGCTCAGTGTGTCAGCACAGGTATGTTAGTGGGGTCAGCTGGTCACTACCCATCAATGCAGTGATTGGTGGAGGAATTGTCAGACAAAACTGGTAGGGATCATTTTCACACTTGTTTCACTGTGTTGTTGTTTTTTTCTAGGTGTTCCCTTTTATATGTGAAACAATATATAAGGCAATGTTTAGGGTTTCTTTTTTTGCACCTGCCAAAAAGTAATCTAGCCTCTCAATCTTATGTTAGTTTCATTTTCCTCCAATAACACATTATCTGTGCAGGTAACACCATATACAGAATATTTTAGGTTGAAGTCGCATACACCTTAAACCCTCTAAATATAACATCAAGGACCTAGCTCAAAGAGAGATCATTGTAAAAAAAAAAAATCACAGATTTGTGGACAATCGGCTGTTTTGATTTGGTGTCTTCATCCTGCAGGTGTTAGCCCTGGTGTTTATCAGGAAGCTAATGGACTGTATCTTCACTAAACGGGAGCTGAGCTGGCTGGATGACCTCATGCCAGAGAGCAAGAAGAAGAAGCTGGAGGATGCTGAAGAGGTGATGTTGTCTATCATAAATTACTTTTTCAATGTTAATTTCATTAATTTTAAATGTACATTTAAAGTGTGTTTCATTCAATCTTCAGGAGGAGGAGCAGAGTATGCTTGCAGAAGACGAGGGAGTAGTGCAAGTGCCATTAGAAGGGTACAAGTAAGTCATATTACACATGTGAAGTTTTAAAAGTAAATGCCATTTCATATTCAGTACATTTCTACATCTGTAAATTATTTTCCGTCTTTTCCATTCACAGAGGGATACCTATTATTAACATCACAGATGAAATGTCAAAGGGTTCTTTTGGAAACACTTGGAACGCAAACGGCTAAGATGCTTGAGAAAGAACCAAGACTTCAGAACATGGTAAGACATTTTTCACTGTTGAATATACAAAGACTCACTCATTATAATGTCACTCCTTGTAATCGTTTTTTTTTTTTTTTTTACAAATCACTCAAACAACATCCTTTAAACAATCCAGAAAACAAATTCAAACAATTCAATAAGGAAATGGTGCTTGTATCTATCCACAAGATTGGTGTCACTTACAAAAGTCTAGGATAGTTAAAAAAAAATGAGAGAAATATACTTATTTGTTTCTTGAGGAAAAAATGTTGACATATTAAATACCACTATCACCTGTACATCTTTAACACAGGCTTTGGAAGCTAGTTAGCTTAGCTTAGTACAAGCTCACCCGTCCTACATCTTTTGTTTAATTAATTTAATAATTTTTATGAATTAATTTTAATTAAATTAATTAATTTATTATGTGCTGGACTCTTTCCTGTCAAGTCATTTTTCCACTGGTCTTTTAATTTGTGGATTTAGAGTTGGTATTTACAGTATGATCCAATCAGTCAAATAGACAGTGTATCCTGGAGTCATCCTGGAAATGGCTGTTCTGTGTAATGAGTTCTATACAAAGCTGACATACAGTGTATCATCCAATTATACTCTTATCTTTTCTTTCTTGATGTTTACCACAGTTTACCACAACACTCACAGTATTTCCTCACACAACCAGAGTGCAAGATGAGAAACGGAAGGCCAAGAAAATGAAGGACAGTTTTGTGAGTCTTTGTCACTGTCCCTTCTGTGTGTTCATAAAACAAATCCCTTAAGTTTAGTTTTGTAAATCTCTGTGCGTTAGTGAATAACCGTGTTTTCTGACATGTCACAAATATTCTGCCTGTTCATGAGCCAGGGAAACTTGCTTCATCATTTTCTCATTTTCTTAATGTCAAATAGTTTCTAGATACTGCATTACTACACTGAATGTAAACTGCAAAATGGAAAAGATTGATCTGTTTTCCAGTTTGTATTTATTTTGTCATATACTTTGTATTTTGAGATACCGTCATATCAACACATCCTTGGGTTCTGTGTCTGTTTATATACTGATTCCCTACATATCTCTATTCTTCAAGTATTCTTTAGGCATTAAATATCATGTGTAATTATATATGAAAGCTTTAGTAAACATTTTATAAGCCTAAGGTCATTCCTGATAATAACTATGTAAAATCCTTGAAAATACGTAAATGTACATAATCCTAGATTAATACAAGATTAGTATGTTTCTGATCTGTGTGTTTATGGGACCAGTTTGAATCCCACCTAATGATTGTGACCACCGTGTCTGGGTGATGAATGCTTTAAAGTACTTGTGATAGTCTTTTATAAAAGACAAGATGCATCTGCTCAGAACCAAATACAAGGGCACTTTTTGGCTAGAATATCAATACACAAATATTTATATGAGAAAATATTTATTATTATATCTATAATTTTGTGGATTAAAATAAACATGTTTGCTACAGAATAGACTGTAAGACAGAGATCTATCGTATTTTGCTTCCTTGTGTCAGTGTATTGCTCGTATTGTAAATGTAAATTTGAATAATCTCATAATGTGTTTTAAACTTCTTATTTATTGTCACATACACTCAATCCTAGCTTTGTACTGCTACCATGGAAATAAAACTGGCACTAAATACAAATGTAATGCATAGGTGATGCATGACTCATGATTTTATACATTCATTTAGGATATATCATCAATGTGTGTTACTCTGAATTAAGAAATGATCAAATCTCTGTACCTGATGGCTCATCATTTAATGATTTTTTTTTGTTTGTTTGTTTTTTAATTCATTATTTAATAGCAATTTATTAGCAGACTTTACTTGAGGGGACTGTTATTCAGATTACTGCTGGGTATTGGAGAGAAGTAATGATAAAATAATAAAGAACACATCATGCATCCCATTCACACCTAATATTGTGTTATCCATTTTATTTATAGAGCCCAGTACCACAAGAAATAACATCTTCTTCAATATCCCACATATGTAAACTGGTTTTGTTTAGGTTCCAGTCATGTCAGATCAGCTGTCAAATGTTTAAGTGGGCGCACATGTGTGATCACCCACTGCATTGACATGGTACCTATATGGGGAATGGCATAGAGGAGACAACAGTGTCAGTGTTGCTGAGCAGAAATGCCCATTTCGAACCCTCTGAGATTTGGCCCAGACAGAAGTGGGCAGGTCTTTTGTAATCAACAGATGGTTCAATGTGAGTCGGATGACAGCTTAGAGATGTGGCACATCCCTCAGCATGTCAAGCTGCTGGCTTATGCGAATTATTGTTCTGTAGTCAATGCCAGGAACAACTCAAGAATGTCGACCTAGTCAGCGTCCCCAGTGAGGCCGGCTTGATTGACATAATTTCCTTTCCTTTCATTTAACGTAGCCCTCCTTGGCATGCTGTCAGAGCATCACAGGGAAATCCCTCTCCAGTGAACAGCTGACAGGTGACACACATCATCCTGTTAGCAGGTAGTAATCCCAGAGCGCAATTCTCCCTGGA